>JAANYP010000776.1:78792-98221 GCA_020465985.1 Centrapalus pauciflorus
TTAGTCGAATTTGAAGTGGTTCGATCTAGTTGTCGGTTTTTATTTGTAATTACTTTCTAATGTGGTGAACTAAAATTTGGTTACAATATTCATATTAGAGCTCTGTCATATATGCTTATTGTTCCTAGTATTTATTAGTTATTTTCGTTCCCTGCAAAAGAAGGAAATTCATTTCTACATGATCGGATGGCTTCTAATTTGGTTTGACGAAAGGAGCTGGACGACTAAATTTTATGATAGATCTTCAATCAGCTATATTATAATAAGCTCTAATTAGCAAATGAGAAGGTTGATGTGCAATTAATTCCACGTGTGATGAAAGGAGCTGCAATAAATTTCACACAAGAAAGTTATGTATGAAAACAGAAACACTTGATGTAACCATCATACTATGGAGCGCACACACAACTACATGTATATAACATATCTTTCTGGAGCGTATTGTTATTTTCTGGTTTGGAGGCTAAATGTTTACACTATATGATCTCCACCCTCATTTGCACTTCAATTCTACTACATTTTTAGCTTTCAGTTCTAGCCCTATATACTTTGATCTTCGTATTAGACGCAAGATAAGGAAAGAGAATATTTTCGGTACCATCTAGACAACTGAATATGATAAACTTCACAATTTTATAGAGTGAGTGTTTTGAATGTTAATTTGTACATTAGGTACTCTGTCAATAATAACAGAGTTAATCATATCCTTGAACTGATTCAAGTCAAAGGATCTAAACGTCATGAACTTAGGAGGTGTTGAAGCTACAGATGGTGTCGCAGCTGCTCTACGGGATGAGGATGGAGATGCCATTGGCCACAATATTGAGCAAACGAGGAATGAAGCTAGCGGAGACAAGAGTTGAATGATGCTATTGACCACTATCTCGACTCTGTCAGTTTTGGTAATATTGATCTTATCTCTTGCTTCCTCTCTTATGGCAAATGAAATGAAGAAAAATATTTATTTGAAGATCGATGTGATTAAAAAAACCAGAAGAATTGAAAGATACCAAAATTTTCATATCAATCTTGTGCTTCTGTTAATTTCTCTTTGAGCCATACTCGTTATTGCAACAGCTTTGGTAGGCGTGCTTTGATGCAAAAAAAAACGCACCTTTTTTCCTTTCTTTTTGTTGTTGTTGTTTATGAATATAAGTTAGCCCCACTTCAATTTTACAGGTTTATGTTTCTTGGTTGTGGGTTTTTGAAGCATGCTCTGTGTTATGTGTCTATTTTGGATTTGTGTCCTTGAAATAGACATTAGATTCCTTTATGGGTTCTTAAGGAATGTGAAAAACTGAGAAGGGGTTTTTTTTTTATTTTGGCTGACTTTGCTTTTTATTAGATGGGTTTGGTGGGTTTGATTATGAGAAGACCCTTTTGCTTTGTTGATGTAGAAAGGGATTTATTGTAATATGAATATGACCACCATTGAAAAGAAGCTCGATTCAACAAGTGTAGCCAGTGGAGTAAATACCTTGCACTAATGTACAAATGCAAGTTGTTCAAGTAAATATAATTACTACTTATTAATCAAGGGTGCCTTCCACATGAGAGAGACACACAAAAATGTTATCACTGATACTACTTCATATAAAATTGCAGGTGAAATGCAGGGGAATAAAAGTTGGCAGACCAACTCACCAGTTTCCGCCTCCCAAATCTCATGGTTTGCTCTCTTTTCTCTCTTAATCGATTTATCTATTGTTGCTTCCATCTACTTCTTATAATCAATTACTAATATATAGTTGTCCGAATTCATAATCGGTGAACCTGCTTCAAAAACATGTTCCTTTAAAGATCCTTTGTTGCTACTATTACGAATGAACTTGAGATTGTTTCAGTTTTTAATATCTTTCAGTTTTGTTATTTTACTTCAATTTTGAAGGTTTTCTTGTTGATATTTAGAGTTGAGTTGTTGTGAAATGACTAGTAATGCTCATGAGTCTAATTGTAAGAAGACAAACAATATGCCTTTTACAAACAAATGCTGATTGTGTTTTTATGGGCATGTGAAAGTTCTTTTAAGATTGCTTCGGTGCCAGAGAACTAAACTTCAGCACGACTAATGATTAATGCCGATTGTGTTTTTTTATTTCCTTTTGAAACAGTCAAGAAACTCATATACACACCCATCTAAAGGCGGGATCAAGCTATATATATATATATACATATATATATATATATATGTAGATGTATATATATATATATGTATATATATATATATATATATATATATATATATATATATATATATATATATATATATATATATATATATATATAGCTTGATCCCGCCTTGAGCATATTATAAGCTACTTTTGCTGTAATGTAATATATATAGCTACTTGCTGTATATGTTATGTATATATTAATATGTGTTATATATATATATATGTTATAACATATAATATGTATACATTATTGTAGTACATATATCATATGTATTATACATTATATTATATGTTATATATATATATATATTTATATATATATATATATATATATATATATATATATATATATATATATATATATATATATATATATATATATATATATATATATATATATATATATATATGTATATATATATATATATATATATATATATATATATATATATATATATATATATATATATATATATATATATATATATATATATATCTATATATATATATATAGACCACAGTTGGCCTTTCATTATTAGAAAATTTGTCAAATAGATTGGGTTTTGTTTTAATTGATTTTGTCATCATGTTATAGTTCTTTTATTAGTGAAAAGGGGTTGGTGAAGATGTTGCTTACACATTCGTAGTTCTAACTGTTTGCGCCTAATGGGAAGCACTTGAAAATCGTTAAACTTTAGGAGTCTGTTTTGCAATTCTATGATTTATATTGTAACTTTTGTGAATAGTTATTAATTATTACAAAGTGTAAATTCAAGCAAATAAAAAAATTGTTAATGTACACCATGCTAAAGCTCCTAGTTTCATGACTTATGAAATTGTGCAATGCTTATAAGTTTATATGCGTATGCACGTAAAGTGGGAATCCATTAAATACACAACAACTAGCCATGGTTAGCCACTGCTGCATAATCACAGATGATGAGGTCAAAATGATCAGTTGTTTCAAATTATTCCAGTAATGTTTAGAAGCTAATATGTTAGAACTCTAGATGATTTTGTTTAGTATTTATTGTGATTATGAATTTTTTAATCTTATTTTTAACAAAAATTTTCTTGTTTCAGGTTGACGAGGATACAATTTTTTTCATGAAAATTGCAATGATTTAAACATCAAGAATAATTTGACCGTCGAGGATTTTCATTAGCTACTTTCTCGTTTTATAGTTAGAAGTTTTGTAATAATGTGTTATAAATATTGAACTTTCATGTTACTTTTCATTAAATCAAATATGATTTAAGTAATGAAATTACTTTTTTGTATACATTATGTAACTTTTAATTGCTTTTAGTATATGCAATATAATTAAATAAATAAAATATAATATTAATTATTTAGTCTTTAGCGACTGAAATTTTTAGTCACTAAAAGTCCTTTTTGACCTATTCAGCCTGAAACATTCAGTAAGTAAAACAACCTTTACTGACTAAAATACTAGTGTAAGTAAAAGAGGGTGAATTCACAAAATTTGTAAAGCACCTTATACCTACTAAAAACATTAGTCACTAAAGGTAATGACATTTACTGACTGAAAATATATGTCACCAAATACTTTAGTGATGGCGTCCTTAGTGACTAATTTATTTGCAGAAGGAAAAGGCCTAAATGCATTTAGTGACTAAATTTGGACTTTTACTAACATTTTTTTTAGTCACTAAATAGCATATATGTTGTAGTGTTACATCAACCTCTTAAATTAAGACTTCAGACAGAAATCCACAGCTTAATTTCAAACGTGATTTTCAGACGTTCTAACCTCTTAAGTCTGAAAGGTAACAAACAGTCTGTTTTGAATTAATATCTGAAATCCACTTAACTCTAAAATGTAACAAACAGTCTATTTTCAGTTTAGATCTGAAATTAAGACTTCAGAGATTTTTAAAAGCTAATTAAGTCCAAACAAAAATACCATTTCTTTCCTTATGTCTTAAAAAACAAACTTATCGCTTCCTAGCTTTCAACCATTTGATTTTTGAGTCTAGATAAGGTGAATCTTTAATTAATCTTGTTCTTAGGTCTTGGATGGAAGTTTGGAACTACGTGGTGGTTACTTAACTTTGATCGTGATTACTTAGTTTTAGTTTAAATTTGTTATTTTTAATGGTAAAAAGATAATAAAAAAAATTGTTATATATTTTTTCTTTTTTTGTAATAAAGAGCTATTGGTGGCCTGCCTAATTGAAAATCAAGTCACTATATTTATTACTAGTTTATTACCCGCGTATTACACGGGTATTTTTAATATATATAAAATATAATAAATAAAAAGATAAAGATATAAATATTATTTTTTAAACAAAAGTATATAATATGACATTATTATTTATTATGACCTATTGATTTTGTATATTTCTAAATATATATGTATATTTTTTTAAACTTTTATTATATTATATTATCTTATAATTAATAAGGTAGTAGATTATTAGATTTTGTTTGATTTGAATTTAAAAGTGGATTATATTAGATTTGGATAAATTTAATTAATAAGTTAGTAGAGTATTAGATTTTGTTTGATTTGAATTTAAAAGTGGATTATATTAGATTTGGATAGATTTGATTTAAATTTCTTTATTATTTTTAAAATCTATAAATGCCACATGTCGATTCATGGTGACGACACGTGGCTTCACCAGAAATGAGCATAGTTACTCTTTTAATAGTATAGATAGATGTGGTAAAAAATATAAAGTGATAGTTATTTTGATTAATTTTTAAAAATTGTTATTATTATTGGTAAAAAAAAACTTATAAAAATATGTTTTGTAACAATTGGCTCTTAAATCAAACTCTAAAGTCACATATATATGTGTCACTAAATCAAGTGATCGATTGAAATATAGTGACTGAAATACGTATATGTCACAAACATGGTTATCAAAATCGCAATTTAAATCGTAGGATCGTACGATCCTACAAGTAAATTTCGATCAGGATCGCTAGTATGATCGATTTTGGGTAGAATCGTAAACAAGATCGTAGGATCGTTAGTAAGATCGTAAGATCGTACGACGATCCGATCCTACATACGGTTTGTTTTTGTAAGCAAAATCGTAGGATTGTTAGTAAGATCGTAAGATCGTACGACGTGTATTTCAAACCTTTTATGACTTGTGAATAGATGTATGAAAATGACTTTCTTTAGTATTGTCTTTAAAGTTTAAATGCTTTATGAAAATGACTAGTTTTCTTTTGAATGAGAATTACTTTCTTTATGAAAATGATTTTTTCTGAATGGAAATGACTCCTTTTTGTTTATAATACAGTACTGTGATATATAATATTTAATTTCGGTAGGATTTTACGATCTCGATCCGATCCTACGATCCCGATCTTGCAATGACAAAAACGATTCTAGGTAAGATCTCGATCTTGACAACCTTGGTCACAAATCCTCCCGAGTTATATTCACATATTTTCTGTCATTGTATGCCAATGTATATATATCCACTCAACTTTTACGTACACTTAGCAGGTGAAGCTCATTTTAAGATGCATATTGTCACATTTGTCTTTTATATTTATTGTTTCACATAATAGAATTAAATACATAAAAAAAACTTAATTGTTTTTAAATAACATTACTAGAAAATTATATTCGAGAGACTAAAATAAATGCATTTTAACAACCAAAATAGACATCTTTTAGTGACATTTTAATAAAATGTTACATGCAACAAACAACACATTGAAATATATAGCTCAAAACATGTGAACAAAGTATATAAAACAACACGAGATACATGCATACATACATATGTATGTATGTAGAAATACACGACCATGACACGTGACAAGTGCAACAAGACAATACTTTATTAAAACATGGAGAACCAATCGTGTTAGAGCCATCAACGACCAGTCTTACGAGCAATAGAATATTTAGTTAACAAAACAATAACGACGAACGTCTTTTAATGGGATTGATATATTGCCCAAATAAACTTTATTGTTTTTGAATAAGCAACGGCCTTTAGGAGCGACACAAGTCTGGGTACAAGAGAGCTTGCCTTGTATAAATTGGATAAGGCAGGTGGGAAGCCCAAGCCCACCACAATCTTTAGATTTGCCACAAGTCTGGTCCTTACCATGTTCACATTGTTCCTCCAAAGCTAAAATCTTATGTCCATATTCCACCGTGAATTCAAAACCCTCTCGCCTACTCTTGGGAATATACTTATATAGTAAGGTACTTAGCCCTTCTAGTTTCGAAATGGTTGTTAACTTACGTTCCACTTTACTGCATGAATGTATTTTAAGAAATTCTTAATTAGAGTAAATATATACAGTCCATAAACTTTAAAAATTGCATTCTCAATATAAGTGGTGTGCATCTGCGGGTTGCACATGGTTTATATTCATTGAACATCTTTGGCACTAGTTTCTTACATATATATGAATCCCGATGAACCATTCTAATATTTCATTTTCATTAAAAAAAAAAACACTAGACTTTTAAGTATTTTTAAACATTTATTGTAATTTTAACAAAATTCACTAAACAAAAACTATCATATAATGGCACACACTTATAGTGACATACAAAAAAGAGTCACTATATTAGACTTTTAGTGTCACTTATAAAAGATTAAGAGTAGAGTTATCTTTTACCCACACTTTTTTTAATTCATGACACAAATATTTCGTCACAAAAATATTTGATATCGACTATACATACCGTTTCAGTTATTTTAGTATCCGGTACTCCAGGAAAACTAAGGGTGTCTGTGTGTCTATATATATATATATAAAATATGGTTCGTGTGAGTACCTAAAAAATGCAGAGTACCGTGAGTACCTGTGAACACACGTGTTTAAGATGTGAACATGCTCCGAAAAAAAGTTTTTTTTTTTAAAATTTTTTCATATTCATTTAGATACAAATAATATAAGCATATTTGTAAAAGAATTATACGCATTCACACTTCGTAGCCTCTTAAAAGTCATGTGAACGTGGAAAAATTCATGTGAACATGCTTAGCTGTGAACATACGTTCACAACAGTGCAGTTCATGTGAACTTGCACGTTTCACATAGTTATAGTGTGTGTTTATGTGTGATTTTTTGCAAGTAGTCTTATATTATTAATTTAAACATGATTATGAAAAAAAATTTCAAAAAAAATAATTTTAAGCGAGGTACCTCCGGTACTCCGCAAAACTAGTGGTACTCATTTGAACCCAAATATATATATATATATATATATATATATATATATATATATATATATATATATATATATATATATATATATATATATATATATATATATATATATATATATATATATATATATATATGAGATCATTACAAAACCTAAATTTAGTGTAGAATCAATATTATCTATAGATTAGATCAATCTAATGGTATTGATTAAAATATTCAAATTTGGAATTAGTGAAAAAAATAGGTATTAGTGATATTTTAATTAATTCAAGGGTAAAAAAAGAAAAGATTGGAAAAAACAAAAAGATTGACATTAGCAAATTAAATATTGTATTTCTTTAAATTAAAATAACATTAATATGAGTAATTTTCAAATTATAAAAATTATATCATAAAAACGAGAATTTTATACTATTTAAAACGAGACTGGTCATGATATATTTTTTTCGAAAAAAATTACGTGTTTATTTTTCGTAATTTTTTTTTTACCTAGAGCACTATACAATATAGCATGGCGAAATCATTCAATGTCGAAGTAACAGTTTATATCGTATATTCAACGTCGAAGTAATACTATATGTCATATATGCAACACTGCATATACATTCAATGTTAAAATAGTCAAAATAATGGTCAAAATTAGTAATCAAACTTGGTGGACTACCCTTAATTTAACGAGACCGGTCACGTTATATTTTTTTCAAAAAAATTTACGTATTTATCTTTTGTAAAAAAATTTACCCAAACGACCATTCAATATATCATATCAAGATCTTTAATATCGAATTACAATTTATATCACATATTCAATGTCGAAGTTAAACTATATATCATATATGCAACACTGTATATACATTCAATATTAAAAAAGTTGAAATAATGGTCAAAGTTAGTAGTCAAACTTGGTGGGCTACCTTTAATTTAATGTTAATTGTATATTTACCATCTTATCCCTAGTGTTGTATTTTAATCCTATGATGTAGATTGGTTCTATAGTTCTGCACTAAATTAAGGTTCTGCAATGATCCCAAACCCCCCCCCCCCCCCCACACACACACACACTTATATGTTATATATATATATATATATTCAAGATCAATGGGGCATCATGTTATACCGAGGTACCAGAAAACCATTTATAGTCAATCATTTATAATTTAAATCATAAGATAAAATATATATTTTGCTTAAAATTATTTCCCACATTAATTAGTGTTGGGAGTAATATTGGTATTGAAAATTTTAAATTAGATACGAAAATTTTGTGTATCTCATGAAAATCTTCATGTCAATTAGTATCATTCCTTACACACATACTAGACATGTGCAATAATGACACACTATAAATATTGGTTTATCATCAAAATGGAACTCATCGACTACACACACACACCATAAACCACGATTGAACATATATGTTCAACACCGTCAATATTGGTTTATCACCAAAAGAGTTAGCAGCGACTAAAAATACAATAAACTCAATTGTACATGTTCAATAACATGTATATGAAATTGAACATTCACGAACGGTTTGATGAAAATAATAAATACATTTATTTGACACCACCGGTTGAACACGTTCACTAAAACTCATTGTTGAATCCAATTGAACATGGAGGTTCTTCGATGCATGAAGATTATTAATTGAACCTCCTCTATATATATAAGAGATGACAAATGATCTTTTGTGAACATTTTATTCGTTGTGAACAACCAAAACATGACTTTGAATCCTATGAATCTTGTTGTATAAACATTACTAAACTCATCTATTAACGTATGAAGCTTGTTGTGGTATCTATAAATTTTGTTGAATCCTATGAATTTGTCAAATTTTATCAACCTTTCCGAATTCTATGAATCTTGTTAAAAACATTGCTACGAACGTTTTGAATGTTATGAATCTTATTGTGCACAATTCTGTGAACCTTTTGAATCATATGAATGTTGTTACAAACACTTGGTGTTATATTTGAATGATTATATGTATTTTTTAATTTATTTGTTCGTTCACAACTAATAAAGTGTTCATATTGGACTCGTCCTTAAAGGAGATATTTTGATAATATAAGAAGAAATTAAAAGGTTATGAGAGATCATACCTATCTTGACGGAATTCATGATTGGCATGGGAACAACCGACAAGAAGAGCGATTAACAGGATGAAAACCAACGATTTGCTGAAAAAGGAACTCATTTTCTTTTTATTAATGAATTGAGTGTGTGTGTGTCATCTAAATGTGCATGAATTTGCATTTTATAGACAAGCCAATTTTCTTGATTGGACAAAAATGACAAACTACAACTTGTAACAGCGGTTTCCCAGAAGAAACTATGCATCACGGGATAAATAGTCCGCCAAAAAAAAAAAGAAATATATATATTTTATTTAATTTGTATTTATCTCTGAGACAAAGAATAAAATATTCATTCTATATGAAATTAAGTGCATTCTTTCCACACTATTATACTTTCTTCTCATAGTCAAGAACTTGGTTTATACGTCAAAATTAGCAACAACATTATGTAGTTTTACCGTTTATAGCCATATTATTTATTTTTTATCACTAAAAGCAACAACTTTTGTATTTTTTTTACCGATTATAGCAATTGTTGACCTGGAAACCTGCTATAGCAGGTTACCATCAATTAATAGCAACAAATTTTATCTTTTTACCAATAATAGCAACAATGTTTTATCTTTTTAACAATAATAACAGCAACATTTAATTTTTTATCAATAATAGTGACAGGTAAAATTAAAACACTATTTATCTTTAACTTATTATTATTTTAAAGAAAATAAATTTATGAAAATCGAAACACGTTCTAATAAGTTCATAATCCATTTTTTGTTTAAATTTTGTTAGAGAAAAATCAAATACGTTGTATGCCTAAGAGATAACAAATATGTTTTTATAAACATTAAAAAATGATAATTATTTTGATATGTCATGTTTTCATGCATAACCGGGTTTTTAAGGGTATAATAGGAGCGACCATTCAAGTGTAACATGAACACGTGAAACTCAATCTATTTTGTATACAATGTCATACAAATATAATGAACACATTATGCTACATTTGTATTATTTCTTGGATACTTAATTACAACAATATTTGCATTATTTTTTTATTTGATAAATAAATATATAATATTATAAATAATTATGATCTAATCATGGATAATTAGTCTTTTATTTATTTAATATATAAAAGGGTATCCATTTACATTATGGATAACTATATATGATTTAATTATCCAATTAAGAGATAGAATTTTGGTTTAAATGCATTGTTGGTTTAAATGCCAGTTGGTCGGGTAACTACCGCCTAGTGATTTCTACAACAATGCATTTAAACCAAAATCTATCACTTAATTGGATAATTAAATCATATATAGTTATTCATAATGTAAATGGATACCCTTTTAAATATTAAATATAATAAAAGATCAATTATTCATAATTTAATAATAAATATTTATAATATTATACATTTATTTATCAAATAAATAAATAATGCAAATATTGTTGTAATTAAGTATCCAGAAAATAATACAAATTTAGCATAATGTGTTCATTATATTTATATGACATCGTATACAAAATATATTGAGTTTCGAGTGTTCATGTTACACTTGAATGGTCACCCCTATTATACCCCTAAAAACCTGAATATGCATGAAAATATGAAATATCAAAATGATTCATTTTTTGATGTTTATAAAAAAATATTTGTCATCTCTTTTATAGGTATACAATGTATTTGATTTCTCTCTAACAAAATTTGAACAAAAAATGATTATGAACTTATTTGAACGTGTTTTGATTTTCATAAATTTAGTTTCTTCAAAATAATAATAAGTTAAAGATAAATGACATTTTATTCTATATGCCGTTGTTATTGATAAAAAGTTAAATGTTGCTACTATTATAGGTAAAAAGATAAAAAGTTGTTGTTATTATTGATAAAAAGATAAAAGTTGTTACTATTAATTGATGGTAACCTGCTATAGCAGGTTTCTAGGTCAATAATTGCTTAATCAGTAAAAAATATAAAAGTTGTTGCTATTAATGATAAAAAAAAGTAAATAATGTGACTGTAAACGGTAAAAATACAAAAAGTTATTATTATTTTTGACATATAACCTTTAAGAACTTACCAAAAAATATTTCTCATGAACTTGTTTATAGGCATGGCAAAAAAAAACCCATACCCGACGGGAAACCCTTAACTTGACCCCGATTTGACCGGGGATCCCCGAGTTGACCGGGGATGAGGACGGGGACAGGGAATCCGCAATTTAAATTAACGGGGATGGGGGCGAGGATGGAAGACACTTTAATCCCCGACCCCGTACCCGACCCCAATTATGTTTTATGTTTTAATATAGATTATTATATATATTTAACTTTACAATGTAAATTATTTATTATAATTTTTATAATATTATATATATATATATATATATATATATATATATATATATATATATATTGCCGACAGAGCAGTGAGAAATATGCTCACGTGGCACGATATTATTGGTAGAAATTCCTATTTTTAATGCTGATTTGGCAAGCTATGATTTGCTGTAATTTAGCTTTTTAAGCCTACATCACTGCGATTTATATGGGCTATAATTCAGATTTTTAAGCCTAAAGCGCTGCTATTTATCTGAAATTATTTAAACCAGAAATATATTATTTTAACAAAAAAAAAATGTTAAAACCATAAATATACATAATTTTCGATATAATAAACCAGAAATATATTATTTTAACCTAGAAAAAATCTGGATCTTATACCAGTATAATTTTAAAAACGTAGCATTATTTAAACAGGATGAATACATATTTCTCACCTTATGATCGAATTATTATGGGTTCAGGTGCCCCATATTTTTCTCTTTTATCAATTGGTTTTCTTTCTGGCACTTGATCTTTTATATTGTTAACTGCATAACCAACAAAACAATTAGAGCATTAGTAAGTAGTAATTTCACCATGTGGTCTGACAAATGAATTTCAGTAAAATATAAACAGAGGCCAGCACCTTATAGAAAACTACAAAATTAAATAAGAGTTCAAATTAAGAACTGACTTATATTCTCAGACCTGAATTCATTTTGCACTCGGACAGCGTATCCATGTAAAATTGACACTTGCTGATGTCGCTTCCAGAGCTGTTAAGGCACTACAGAAAACAATGGATACATAAAATCAAATTTTCTGGGTCAACAAGAAAACAGTAGTGATTATTACTTCAAAAATGTGTATTATTTACACATAAAAATAATTATTCGTTCTAGAAGATATTAATTAAAAAAGCGTATAATAATTAATTAAAAAACTACGAAATAATGTGAAATCAAAAAAATAATAAAATATATTCCTATAATAAATAATCTTATTTATTATACTGCAGATAAACCTATATTCAGAATTTTAAGGTTACATCACAACATAATTTGAAAACTGGAAATTATCATCATCTAAGTTGATGTCTAACAAAATATGCTAGAAATATGGGGACGTGGAAACAAGCTGCAGGACCAAAGAAATAAGACATAATGGAAACTTTTTAAATTTCAAATTTATGAAAACTAAAACTGATTTAGAATTATGTGGGGTGATTGCCTACAAATTGAAAAGATTTTAGGAATCGTTTTACATTTGTATCAAGTAAAAATTCTATGTATATCAACAACATCATATAAAGGTACATATTTTTTATTTTCAGTCAAAAAATTTATGTATATATCCGTTTCAAATGTGCTAACAAATCTCTATCATTTTCATATGAATGGTTTCATGAATCTGTATCGTGTAGCATTGCTAATTGGAAGTTTCAAACCATTTTACCGGAAAGAAACAATGACGCTTCAAAACATGAAGCATGAAATCAACCTGGTAATGATAATTAAGCATAAGACTTGAAATTCACGTTTCCAATTTAATCAAGGTATCGAACTTTTTAGACTTCATGTTATTGTGCTTAATGCTATAATATAGTGGTATTTGTGAAATCAGTAGTAAGATAAAAAGTAAAAAACGAGATAAAGAAAACCAACCTGAAAACTAGGGTTTTGAGCGGAGGTGGTTCTGGTTCGGTGACCGGCGGCACTGCACCAGAGACGGCCGCAATGGCCCTGGTTAGCCGCGGTGTGTGAGCGCCGAGAGCTGAGGTGAGCGCGAGTGTGAGAGGCCAAGCACTGTAGCGGCTGAGATGGTTTCGTGGTGGCGGCGGCACTAGGGTAGAGCCGCTGCCGTCATGTGCGAGAACGAGAGGAAGACAGATGGAGCGAAGGGAAGAGTGAGAGGGAGAAGGAGACCGGAGAAGAGCGCTGGTGGTTGTTGTGTTCGCCGGCGAGGAGCCGAGACGGTGGTCGCCGGACGGAGAAGCGACAGAGACAGAGAAGGGGTCGATAGAGAGAGAAAGAAGAGAGAGGGAGGATGAGGGGTTGTGCGTCTGTGTGTGCCGGGAGAAGGGGGGGAAAGGAAGACCGGGTCAGTAGGATCCAACCCGACTCGTGAACTTATATCAAATAAATAAATGGATAGATATAATTAAATCTGATTTTTGTTTTATTCTTATAAATTATTATTATGTATTAATAAAACTATTAATTTAAATATTAGTGAACCAAATAAATTATATATGTACTTGGAACATATCTAAATTAATTAACGATTATTACAACAATTACATATTTAGGACCCAACCTTAAGTTAATATATTATTAAAAAATTATTTAATTATTTACAATTACATCAATATCATTTATATGTTATGAATATTTATTAAATAATCTATATCTATATTCTATATTATTAAAGTTGTTCAATTTCGTTATTAAGATTCGTTAATTTTTTTTATGATAGCTGCTTATGTTTGTTAACATTTTTATTACTCTGAATAAATTTTTATTATAAAATTATGTTAGCCTATATTCATAGTTGTACTTTACATGTTTGTGTATTATTTTATGGGAAAATGATGGGTTTTCATTTTATCATAAATTATTATTAATTTTTTCCGTGTATACTGAATTCTGACAGAACAATCTTTTAACGCATAATTAGTCTTTCGATCAACTCACATGTATTAAACTAGATATATGTATCGACCTCATAATTATGTGTAATAATTAATATTTATGACTAAAATATAAGTAAAATTTTTTTCGTAATTAATGTATAGTTTTCTTAAATATAATACATTTGTTAGGCACAAAAAGGCCTCAGTCAAACCTGCTCTACATCTGAGGGGGAGATTTTATATTCAAACCTGTTGATACATTTGAAGGTTGAATTTAAGGCCTGTTATATGCCTTATTGAAACCTGAAAATGATTTGCAATATCAGTCTAAAGCTGTTCTATAAGTTGCATGTGTTGCAACCAAGACAGTTTGTCCAAGCTGATCAGTCTGCTGATCAGGCTGGACATAAACTGTCTACGCTGCTCTACACTGTTGAGCAGCTTGGGCATTTTTAAAGTGTTCTGTTCTTTGTGAACAGAACCTGTTCTTTGTGAACAGGCTAAACACTTTATGGAATTTGTTTCCAAGTCATCATGTATTGTTTTTAACTACCAGATCAGTTTACACAGTTGAAGACAAAGTGGAAAGCAGAACCGCTCAGCCTGCCCAAGCTGTTCTGTTACATGAAGACAAACGGATATTTGAAAAAGGGTGACAGACCTTTTTCTTATATCAAAATAGGCCTTTACAAGGAAGAAAGACGCAAAGTTGACATTCCTAAAATGGTTAAAGGCAATGCAACAGTAGAAAGTAAAAAGACAAAAGTTCTGCACAAGAGAAGGCAAGTCTGCTTTTCAGAAAGGTGCAGAAAAGTTGTATTGTCTTTTCAAACAAGACTTCTCCTTTTTCATTCTGCCCAATGAAGATGTTTCTCTTAGATCCTCTAAGTGAGTATAAAAGGAAGCTTCTAAGGTCAGAAAGAATGTGAAGAAAGCTAAGTGCTTAAACCAAGAGTGAACGTGCAAGTGTGATATTCATGCATGCAAATCTTCTGTAAACAAGCTTCTGTGTGTCTAAGCTGTTTACCAAAGATGTTCCTTAAAGTCTTGTAAAATACAGTGAGTGCATCTTAGTGAGTGTGTTCATTGTAATCTAGTGTGAGTGTGTCTTAGACTAGAAACCATACTGTTGTATTCTGTCATCTCAGCTTGAACAATTCCGCAGTCAAGCTTGTTTGTAATTAACATTTGTTGATAATACATACAAACATTGAGAAAAAGAGTGTGTAGTTTTTAAATACTGTATTCACCCCCCCTCTACAGTTTATTACTATATACTTTGGGAACCTTTCGGGACCTACAACTGGTATCAGAGCAGTTTAGAGTGTGTGTCATTCTAGATCTCTCATAATCCCAAGTTTCCATGGACAACAGTGCTGCAAACTCTTCTTACTATGACAATGGCTCTATGGGCAAGCCTCCAAAATTTAATCATCAAAACTTCTCTGGTTGGAAGTGCAGAATGATGCTCTATTTAGAGAATCTGGATGTACAACTGCCAGAGATAGTGATGGAGGGTCCCTATGTGCCAACCTCTGTTACTACAATAACTCCAGCGGTTGAAGGAGCTGCTCCTGAAATCAGGACCTTTGAGAAAGCAAAAGCTCAATGGTCTGATGAAGACAAGAGAATGGTAGCTCTGGATGCAAAGGCCAGAAACAACCTGGTCATTTCTCTTCCTGATGATGTGTTCAAGCAGGTTGAGAAGATGAAGACTGCAAAGGAGATGTGGGATACTCTGTGTACCGTCTATGATGGACCCACAATCACACTGGACAACAGGATTAACAATCTTGTTAGACAGTATGAACTCTTCTTTGCCAAACCAAAGGAGTCTCTCACAGAAACCTACACCAGGTTCACTGCTCTGGTGAATGATCTCAAAGCTGTTGGGATCACCAAGGACAGTCTTACTTTGGTGAACAAGTTTCTGGACATTTTACCTGAGGAGTGGAACTATTTCTCAACCATCCTAAGAAACTCAGGTACTATCAGAAGTATGGATCTGGTCAATCTGTATGGATCCTTACTGAATGATGAACAATCAAGGCAGCAAAAGAGGAATGCCTTGGAAATGTCCAGAAGAGGTACAGCCTTTGTGGCTAATGTGAGACAGTCTGTTAATCAGGTGAGTGATGTGTTCACTCAACCTGATCAACAGGATGATGATAAGGAGGAGGTATCTGAAGAAGAAGAGGCTGCAGATCTTACTGAACAAGATGATGAGCAAATGATAGCTATGCTTGTCAAAAAGTTCAGCAAGAGAAGGTTTGGAAGAAGTATGCTGCAAGGAGGTGCAAGTGCTGGCAAAAAGAAAGCATTTGACAAATCCAAGGCTGAGTGCTTCAAGTGTGGCAAAACTGGCCATATAGCTGCTGACTGTGTGTCAAAAGCTGTTGGTCAGTCATCCAAACCTATCAAGACTAACAGGGATGATGGCTATAGGGTTAAGTACCTTATGGCCATGGCTAAGCTGAGGAAATTGGAAAACTCTGTGTCTTCCAATCGCCAGAAGGGACTCATGGCTGAGACATGTGACTGGGAGGAATCTGATTCATCATCTGATGAAGAAGATAATCAGTGTCTGATGGCCAACTCTGATGTTCCATCAACAAGCAGTTTCAAACAGGACATGGCTGAAGCTGAAGCCTTCAGCAGCTTGGAGAACTGGAATCCTACAATGATGTATAAGGTACAAAATTTTATGGCTTACAGTTCTGAAGAAAAAGTTAAAATGTTTGAATACATGCTTGTTGATCTGAAAGCTGCTGTTGAGAAGCATGATGCTTTATTATCTGAAATCTCTAAGCTTAAAGCTGATCTTAAAACTAAAACCAGTAAACTGGACAGTTTCTATAAGTTGGAAACTGAGCTTGATGAATTAAAACACATCAACTCCATTTTACTGGAAGAAAAGAGAGAAACAGATATAAAGCATGCTAAGCTTCAAAAGATAGTTGACTCTTGGTGCCAATCTGCACAAAAAGTCAGCCATTGTATCAGTCAACAGATTCCTGCTCAAATCCAAGCCTATCTTGGAGGGGATCTTGACACAGCAGCTTCCATTGTTGAAATAAGTAATTTGAAAGAAGACTTGTCCACTCTTGGTGAACTTCCAAATACATTCATCCAAAATGTGAATGGTAAACTTATTTCAACAAACAGGTTTGTCAGGCCTCAAAATACTGACAGCTTGTGTGAACTCAGCTCAAAAGCTTATGTTGGAGTTTGTTCTCCAAAACAGCCTGCTAAGTGCTATGCTAGCTCACACAAGCAGAAGAAAGGAAAACATGCTCAAACTGAAGCTGTGGATGCTAAGCCTGTTGACAAAACAGGTTTAGAGTCCAAAGCTGTTGGTAAAAAGCATGTTAATCCTTTTGATGCTAAACATTTTGAAAATAAGTTTTCAAAAAGTAAGCAGCCTGTTTTCAACAAGGGTAAGTCTCAGGTTGAAAACAAAACTGCTATGATTTCAAATAAGTTTTCAAATCATGGTGGTAAGTTGGTTTTAAATGAAAATAAGTTTTTCAAAACCAAACACAGTGAGTATGCTGATAGGCAGCATAAATCACAACTCAGTAGGGGCAAAGGCAAAGCCATTGCTCAAACTGAGACAACTGGGAATAAGTTTCCCAAACCTGTGGAAGCTCAAAGGCCAATCAAGCTTCCTGTCTTTGACATCTGTCCTCCCAAAAAGAGGAAAGAAGAGACAGTCAAAGCTGTGGCCTATGAACTTACCACACAAGCTGTTGATTCTGCAAAAATTGCTAAACCTGCTGAAAGAATCAACAAAAACAGTTCAGAATGTGTTTCTGAAGGACCTTCTTCCAAAAGCACCAAAAAGAGAAAATGTTATAAGTGTGGGAAGAAGACACATCTGGCCAAGGACTGTCCTGAATCTGAGAACATGAGGCCTGTTGGCTCTGCTGTTTCCCTCACAGCTGTTACAAGCAGTGGTGGAAATAACATAGTCACTGAGGATGGTATTCAAACTGATACCATTCAAATAGGGAATATTAGTGTGGACATTCAAAATCCATCAACAAATGTTGATGAAGTAGGAGAACTCATCTGTGTGATGAGTTCCCCTAAAAATAACTAATAATTCTCTTCTCCCTCTGCAGGAAAAACAACCTTCCCAGGTTTGGTACTTGGACAGTGGCTGCTCAGGGCACATGACAGGTTGTAAAGAACTGCTGAGTGATCTCAGGCCTGAAAAAGGGCCAAAAGTCACCTTTGGTGACAATGTACAGGGATCCACTGAGGGATATGGAACTCTTAAAGCTGGTGCTGCAGTGTTCAAAAGGGTAGCTTATGTGGTTGGGCTAAAACATAACCTTGTTAGCATAAGTCAACTGTGTGATGCTGGCTACAAGGTTAACTTTGATGAGCACCTGGGTTACATATTGGATTCCCAAGGCAAAGTTGTGCTGTGTGCTCAACGAAAGAAAGGTGTATATGTTGTGGATATGCATTCTGCTGATCCCACAACTGAAACTTGTTTTCTCACAAGAACCAATGCTGATCTAAACTGGTTATGGCATAGAAGACTGTCACACCTGAACTTCAAGAACATCAATAAACTCTGTAAGAAAGAGTTGGTGACAGGTTTGCCTTCTATTACTTTTGCCAAAGATAGATTATGCACAGCTTGTGAGAAAGGCAAGCAGAGAAAAACATCTTTTAAATCCAAACACAACTTCTCTATTGATACTCCACTCTTCTTAATCCATATGGACTTGTTTGGACCTATTAATGTCCCAAGTCTAGGAGGAAGAAGATACACTCTTGTAATGGTTGATGAGTTCTCCAGGTACACATGGGTGATTTTTTTGAAGAGCAAAGGAGAGGCTGCGAGAGAAATTATTGGATTTGTTAAAAAGATGGAAATGCTGAACTCTGCCCAAGTAAAGCAGCTTAGAAGTGATCATGTTACTGAATTCAGAAACAGTACTCTTGAAGACTTCTGTGAAGAGAAAGGTATCAGTCAAAACTTTTCAGCAGTAAGAACTCCTCAACAAAATGG
>JAANYP010000776.1:98732-124143 GCA_020465985.1 Centrapalus pauciflorus
GAATTATTAAATCTTAACGATTCAACATACCTAATTTGTATACCAAAAAATTAAACCGCTTTTCATCTAACGCTTTGGTAAACAAATCAGTTAGTTGATACTCAGTAGGTACAAAATATAATTCTATATTTTCATTTTCTACATGATCTTTTATGAAATGATACCGAATGTCAATGTGTTTCGTTTTTGAATGTTGCACCGGATTTGATGCAATAGCTATTGCGCTCTGAGAATCACAATATATTGGAATTTTCTTTGGTGTAAACCCGTAATCACGCAGTTGGCTCTTCATCCACAACACCTGAGAACAACAGGAAGATACAGCAACATACTCTGCTTCAGCTGTAGACAATGAAACACAATGTTGTTTCTTGGATGACCAACATACGGGTTTGTCACCTAAGAATTGTACTGCTCCTGACGTAGTCTTTCTGTCCATCTTATCACCTGCGTGATCAGCGTCAGAAAAAGCAGTCAGATTAAATGAAGACTCTCTAGGATACCACAAACCAAGATTTGGAGTGCCTTTGAGATATCTTAAAATTCGTTTTGCAGCTGTTAAGTGTGATTCTTTTGGATTTGCCTGATATCTAGCACATACACATGTAGCAAACATAATATCTGGTCTACTGGCTGTTAAGTACATTAATGACCCAATTATTCCTCGATAATGAGTCACATCTACAGGTTTCCCTGAGATGTCCGCATCGAGTTTTGATTTTGAATCCGGAGCCATGGGAGTTTTCATAGGAGTACTATTGACCATGTTAAATTTCTTTAACATGTCTTGTATGTATTTTGACTGATTGATAAAAATACCATCAGTTAATTGTTTTACTTGTAATCCTAAGAAAAATTTTATTTCCCCCATCATGCTCATTTCGAATTTCCGGGACATTAAAAATGCGAATTTCTTACAAAATTCTGGATTTGTAGACCCAAATATTATATCATCTACATAAATCTGTATAACTATGATATCTGACCCCTGACGTTTTATAAACAGGGTTGTGTCAACTGCACCTTTTGTAAATCCACATTTCAACAGATATGTTGAAAGTGCATCATACCAAGCACGAGGTGCTTGTTTAAGGCCATACAGTGACTTATCTAAAATATATACATGATCAGGTTTCGAAGGATCAGTAAACCCTTCCGGCTGATATGTATATACTTCATCTGTTAGCTCCCCGTTTAAAAACGCAGTTTTGACATCCATTTGATATACTGTAAAATTTTTATGAGCCGCAAAAGCTAAAAACATCCTTATAGCTTCAATTCGTGCAACTGGTGCGAATGTTTCATCATAATCAATCCCTTCTTGTTGGCTGTATCCTTTGGCCACGAGACGAGCTTTATTCCGAATGATGACACCATGTTCATCTTTCTTGTTTTTGAAGATCCATTTCGTGCCAATTATGGATTTGTCTTTTGGGCGCTCAACAAGTCTCCAGACCTTTAACGTTCGAACTGGTTCAGTTCTTCTTGCATCGCCACAATCCAATCAGCGTCCAGAAGGGCTTCTTTTACATTTTTGGGTTCAATCTTACTCAAAAAATTTGAAAATAAGCATTCATTTATAGTAGCCCTTCTGGTTTGGACTGACGCAGATGGATCACCAATGATGTTTTCAATTGGGTGATTTCTTGTCCACTTAACAGTATGTGGAAACGGTTGTCTTGGGTCTTGGTCGGGATTGAGATCTAGATACGGTTCGGGAGTTACTTCAAATGTTGTAGGTGGAACATCTGAGGTAGGAGCTTCTGACTGTTCAGAAGTAATGGGGGTTTCAGAAGAATTTGGAGGTTCAATTGGTTGTACAATCTCAGTAGTTGACTGCACATTTGCTGTTGAAGCTTCTCCAGTTTCTTCTGAACTTTGTTGTTGAGAAAGATCTGAAACTATGACTGGATCTTCAGTAATCCTGTCAGGCACCAAATTTTGAACATTAGTTTTGGGCTTTTCAAAATAGTCGTCATAAAAATTCTCAAACAACTTATTTAATTCAGAATGTTCAGCATTTTGTCCATTTGACTCCAATGAAGTCTGCATATTAGGTTCGGGTCCTGAACTGGTGTGTTCAGAAGCCATTACCACTCCTTCGTCGAATTTAACATTTACGCTCTCGTTGACTGTCTTGGTTCTCTTGTTGTACACTCGGAAGGCAACCGACTCCTTTGAATACCCGATGAATATTCCTTCATCTGCCTTTTGATTAAACTTTCCAAGGTTGTCTTTATCGTTTAGAATAAAGCATCTGCAACCAAAGACATGGAAAAATTTAATATTAGGTATTCGTTTATTAATCAGTTCATAAGGAGTCTTTCCGAATCTTTTATTTATTATTGAACGGTTTTGTGTGAAACAAGCTGTTGCAACCGCTTCTGCCCACAAGAACAACGGTAAATTGGAGTAGGCCAACATCGTCCTAGCTGATTCCACTAGTGTCCGATTTCTTCTTTCAACGACACCGTTTTGTTGTGGAGTTCGAGCAGCTGAGAAGTGATGTGTAATTCCTACTGAATTCAAGAACGAGTCAAGTGATTTGTTCTTGAACTCTGTTCTGTTGTCTGAGCGAATTGTCTGAATTGTGAGTTGCAACTTTACTTGTATTTTCCGGATGAAGTCTATGATGGTTTCGGTTGCATCTGATTTGGATCTCAGGAAAAACACCCATGTGTATCGTGAATAGTCATCAACTATCACCAATACATATCGTTTCTTATTTATGCTTTGTACTCTCATTGGTCCACACAAATCCATATGCAATAACTCCAGTGCTCTCGTGGATGAGTGTTCTGTTTTGGATTTGTGTGTGGCTCTTGTCATCTTTCCTTTTTCACATGCCGCACATAATTGCTCTTTTTGGAATTTGAGCGCCGACAGCCCTTTAACTAACCCTCCTTTTGCTAGGTTGGTCAGCTCATTGAAGTTCAGATGTGAAAGGCGACGATGCCACAGCCATGCTGTTTTAGATGTAGCTTTTGACAATAAGCAGACATCTTTCTTCAGATTGATCGAGGCTAAATCAATGGAGTACAAATTTGTTTTCCTGTTTCCTGCTAGAATTTCTTTTCCTTCTGCGGATCTGATGCTGCACCGATTGGCTTTGAAGTTGACTTCTAACCCCTTATCACACAATTGTCCAATACTAAATAGATTGTGTCCAAGACCATCAACATAAAAGACCTTTTGGATGGTGATTTTGTCATACTTCAGACTTCCGTATCCTTTGATCGGACAAAACTGATCGTTTCCAAATCTAACCGTCCCACAGAACTTTTCTACAAAGTCCGTGAGTGTGTCTCGTTGTCCAGTCATATGTTTGGAGCATCCAGAGTCAAGGTACCAGACATGGTTTACCTATAAAACGAAGTAGCACATGAGGTACCCACTTGTAGTTGGGTACTTTTGTTTTAGGTAAATCATGCATATTATCATTTGTTTTTCTAACTGATATGGCTTTTAGCTTATCATTTGAAGTTATTTTAGGTACCCATTTTTGAACTGTTCTTTTGGGTATCCACTTTTGTACAATTCGCGGTTGAATTGTTTTTGAAATAATTTTCTTTGGAACCCTTTTCTGTTCATAAAATGGGTCCTTTTTCTTTGGTTGCCATACGAGCTTATTATATTTCACAGTTTCAGGCTTACAAACACAAGAATTCAAAGCAATTAATTTCGTTCTTGAAAACTTAATACAAGAATTATTAACAAGTTTATCATTATTACAGGCAGAATGTTCAAGTTTGCTATTTCTATCTGTAACAATTTTTTCTTTCACGCGCCATTCTTGTTTTATAATCTTGTTTTTCTCTTCTCTTTTCTTCTTTCGCCATACTTGTTTTCTCGAACCGTTCACAATGATATCTGGCATAAAAGAAGTATGAGAATTAGTAGATTTAGAAACTCGTTTCTTCTGTAACTTTTTCATACCTGTTGAAGATTTGACTTTACGTGCAATAGAGTCCGTTGATGAAGATGATTCACCCTTTTCAAAACTAGGAGACTGAACAAAAAGTTTTGTTTTCTCCTTCTTTTGTTGTACTGATGGTGAATTTTCAGATGGTTTTAAAGAATCTGTAGTCATTCTTTGCATAATTTTAACAGGTTCTTTATTACCATTTGATTGTTTGTTAGTCAAAGGTTTGATAAATTCACCAATTTTACCAAACATTTGATCTAATGAATTATCATCAGAAAGCATGTACAGATCAAATTCTTTCTCTGAATTAATAGAGTCTAGAGAAGTAGTTGATTGTGGATCAGACACATTTATGTGTTTAGGCTTATTTTGCAACATTTGTTCCATTTTAATTAATTCAGCCTTGAGAGTTCCATTCTCTGTCTCAAAATTTTTAATTTTCAATTCTAAATCAGAATTTATTTGTTCTAAAATTGAATTTGGTAAATATAAATTTTGAGACTGAGTTGATAATTCAGACAAATTCTTTTCAGAATAAGTTTGAATGAACTCTTCTTTAGTATCAATAATGTTGCTTGTTTCATTTATCTTTGTATAATCAACATAATTTTGCATTTTGTCTGATCTTAATCTTTTTATTTCTTCGCAAGATTCTACTTCTTCAGATGCTTTCATAAATGTCATTTTTAATCCTAAATTCATGTATCTGACATCATATAGTGTTGGTGAATTTGATATAGCTTTTGTCAGATACTTAGGATTTTCCCAACCAATACCAGATTTAGAGTTATAAAACTCTGTATCTTTTGGTTGATTTAAATATATTGTTTGATCTGTTTGCCCTCTTTTAATAAATTCATCCTCCATCTTTTTTATTTTCTCATAAAGTTTAGTTCTTTCTTCAAATATGACATGATATTTTACAGAAAAGTTTGAGGCTTCTAACTCAGCTATTCGCAGACTTTCTTGTAAATCAGATATTTTGTGGTTCAGATTGAGTATATTGCTTTGAAGTTCTTTTTCCTTATTTGTAAGTCTGAGACAGCTCGTAAAGCTAAGGCTTTATCTTTGGAAAAATCTAGAACTAAATTGTGTTCATTTCGAAGTTTGTTTTCCAAAGAATGAACCTTTTTCTTTTCTGCCTTTAAGGATTTTTCAAACTTTTTAAGCATAAAGGCCATATTAGTTAGTTTTTCTTCTAAGATGCATGATTCATCAATATCAGAGTCTGAATTAGAATTTACCTCCGGTCTTTCTGAATCATCTGAGTTTTCAGACTCTGAATCTTCCTCATTTTCAGCTTCATTTTGGCCAGTTGCCATTAATGCAACTTCTTCTGTTGCTTCCTCTTCATCAGAATCAGATTCTCTTCTCTCTGCATCCTCTTCATCAGTCAGTCCAACCCACACCTCATCTTCAGCTATCATAGCTGATTCACTCAGTTCAGATTCATTGAAAATTTCTGACTTCAGACAAATATGGGCATCTTCATCCAAGATATCATCGTCTTCTGATAACTGTAACCAATGATCATCCTCCGCCATAAGAGCTTTGCCTGACTCTTTCTCTTTGGCTAAGAGTGCCTTTCTTGTATAGTAGTCTGAATTTTTGACTACAGGAGATCTGCATTCCCGGGCATAGTGACCTGGTTTTCCACGGTTATAGCATTTCTGTTCCGACTCTTTCTTGGCTGATTTGTCTGACTTCTCAAATTTGTCGGTCTTTCGTGCACTACTCTCTCCAGATTTCTCATACTTATCTTTTTTCTCAATTTTCCATGAACCTGTTTTATAGCGCATCTTGTTGTTTGTTGGCTTTTTGTAAAATTTCTTCTGAAATGCTTTTGTAAGCAAAGCCATTTGCTTTTTCATCTCTTCAATTTCTGAATCAGCAGATGAATCTGAAGATTCTGATTCAGAAGATGTGCTACTGATTACTGCTCTTTTTTCCTTTTTCAGCTTGTATTTATACTTTTTCTCCGCCAGTAGAGCTAGTGGATCAGCAGTTTCTTTTTCCGCTTTCTTCTTTCCAGATATTTTCCTCAATACAACTTCTTGGTAGTTGTTGAGGTTTTCAAATAGCATATGAAAATCCATCTCCTCAATATCTTTCGTTTGTTGGATGATCATAGCATATTTTTCCCATTCTGGATTTAGTACATTTAAAAATTTGACATTGATGTCCAAGTTGGACTTTGTCACTCCGTTTCTTTTTACTTCACTTACCAGATTCACAAATCTGAGGTAAGTGTTTTCCAAAAGTTCACCTTCACGAGCTCTAAAGTTCTCAAACGTCATTAGGCTATTCCTAGCCCTATTAGTAGCAGCTCTGCCTGATCCCCTCATGATTTTGCATACTTCATCCCAGATGGACTTAGCAGTCTTTGTATTTGTCAGACAAGTGTATATATCATTGGGGATTGAAATCAACAATAGTTTTCTGGCAGTCTTGTCCCCTAACTTTCTCTTTTTCTGGGCCTCTGTTAGGTTTGTGACCTCAACAGTCCTTGGTGGTATTGGGGGATTGCCAGTTGGTACTCCTGGGATCGTTTCCATAAAAATTGCTGGTCCTTCAGTCAATGATTTCAGCATTTCTTCAGACAAATCATGGAAACTGATAAATTCAAGAAACCGCTACCGCCACCCTGTATAAGATTGGGGGTTTGGTTTCTGATCCCATAGCCAGTGCATCTTTAGACATGTTGATTGATCTTTGGGAAACTTGACCAAGATCAAATGAACTCCGAATGAGATTGAAAAATTTGATCACACCTTGAAACACAGATTAGTACTGAAATCTACAACACAATGACTTGTTAGTAGCAATAAGCAACTTAACTCAGACAGTGAATTGTGTTTTGATTAATGTGTGTGTCAAACTTGAATGATTCTTGTGTCATGAGTGGAACTTGAATGAATATAGTTTAAAACTCGATTGAGTTTATGGTAAAACTCGATTGATTCTTTTACCAAACTCGAATGATTCTTTTTAGAGAAACTCGATTGAATCTTTGATCAAACTCGAATGGGTGTTTGATCAAACTCGAATGTGTTTTTGATCGAACTCGAATGTGTTATTGATCAAACTTGAAGTATATGACAAAACTTGAATGAGTATATGACAAAACTCGAATGAGTATATGACAAAACTCGAATGAGTCTTATATAAAACTCGAATGAGTCTTATATAAAACTCTATTGATTTTGTTCTAAAACTCGATTGTGTTTGTTTAAAATTCGAGTTTGTTAACAAAATGTTGTCAACTCGAATATCACAAGTTGTCAACTCGAATGACAAGTTTGTCAACTCGAATATTAGTTATACACAACTCGAATAACTAAGGTAATCAACTCGATTAACTAAGGTACTCAACTCGAATTACACACAGGATGTGTATATTTCGAGTTTCTTAGTATTTTCAGCTTTTTCAAGTCTGAAATTCAGATTAAATCCAAATTTTACCCAATTTCACTCAAATTGTAATCGAAGGTAAGGTTTTTGAATACAAACACTTTTTGTTAAACACTTTTGTGCAAAGATGGATCTAAGGCTGAGTTTTTCAATAGAACAGTAACCGTTTATACACTTTTCAAAATTTTAGAAAATTGCCTAGATCTTTTTCTGTGTTTTGAAAATCAAATCAAGTTTATATTCAATTGATTCGTCTATGAATCCTTAACATTCGATCCAATTATCACTTACAATGATCAACAGAATCAAAACCCCTAGTGATTTAGGGTTTTTCCGAAAAAAATGCTCAAGAACACGTAAAAAATTTCAATCTCAATCAGAATGATTCACCCCTAAGGCTCTGATACCAATTGTGAATAATAGTTTCAACCAATTCAATCAACAATATGCAAACAATAAGAACATTGAAATTAATCAACACTAACCAAATGATTCGATTGATGAATTGTTGATTACAAAATGACGGTCAGAGAATGTTCTTCAACAGTGCTGCTTTCACAGAATATAAACCGTACAGAATGATTAACTGACAGATCTACTAAATTGGAAAGTCAAAGTTCCTATTTATACATTTTTACAAACTATTAAGGAAATACATAAACAGTCCCTAGAATTTGTTTTTCATCAACTAAACATATTCTAACACATTTCCACTGCTTCAACTTCAGACCATGCTACTGAGGAGGAGACAATGAAAAATCCACCAGCATGTCTGATGGCCACAACCGACGATCCCGAATGCTCATCATCCGGTTCAGAGACAAATGAGATATATTCCTGTTACATTCAAGAGCATGTAAATAATTTATCTGTAAATAATGAATGTACATTGCACACACATATTCTTGATCTATAAGCTAGGTTAAATGCTGAAACTGCAAAGTGTGTACAGGCTGAACGTCTAGCTCAAACTTTAAAAGAGTCATCTGAATTATATCAATTAAAGTGGTTAACTAATCAAAATGTTATAAAACAGATGTTAATCGAAAAAGTAGATGTTCAGGACAGGAATATATATCTTGAATCTTGTATGGATAGGTTATCAAATGAAAAACTCTCGTTAAAAGAAGAAATATCTGTACTTTCAAAACAATTAGAGACAGTAAATATGGAAAATATAAACAGTTTAGAAAAATATAAAATGATTGAAGAAGAAAGGATAAGTTTGTACTCACGAATAAAGACCCTTGACGATGAATTTTTAAAAAGGGGTCAAACATAACAAACTATCCACTTAAATCAGCCCAAAGAAACTAGGTTTTACCATTCTAAACAAGGAATCGGTTTTAAAAATCCTAAATATTTGGAAAAGGCCCAAAAAGTTTTACCTTTATTTTATGACATGAACTATATGGGACCTGGACTTAAATATTTCTTTTTTGAGTCATCAAAAGAAGTTTTAAACCAAGAGAATGAGAAACGTGTTGAACATAAAGAAAAAGAAATTTATTTTCAATATGAAGAACTTAACGAGAGTTATCCATCTAGAGTACCCACTTTAGAGGAAGACTACTTGTCAACTTATTCAGAAGCTGAATTGAAAACAGAAACTGTAAAACCAATTCCTCAACTTTACATTCCCACAAAAGTTCTTCAACATCAAATTAAGGTTTTAGAAAAGGAATTGAAGTCGTCTCAAAAGAAAGCACTTGATCTTAAAGATGCTCTTCTTAAGAGCGAAGAAAAATTGGTAAATCAAACTTTTCAACAATCTGTGGAATTAACTGTCTACAGAGAAAATTTTGACATTGTTTCTCAAAAGTTGAAGGATTTTTCAAAAGAACAAACAATTTCTCATTCCACCAAAATCCCATATGTGTCATCAAACAAAGGTAAGGCTAAAGCTGAAACTTCTTCTTTCATTTATAAAGGTGAGTGCTCAAAATCGTTTAAAAATGAGGTTTCTAAAAAGACTTAGATCCGATTCAAGTCTTTTAAGAAACCCACTCACCAACAAAAAGAAAATTCTGTCAAGTCTAAATCTATGTCCAACTCGATACTATAGATAGGATGTCTGTAATCTCTAAAAACGATGTGTGTAACAATGTGTGTAACAATGTATCGAATTTTGTTGCTTGTTTGAAGTACTCTTTCAGTGAATTATTTAATCTATGTCCAACTCGTTATAGACGACAGGTTCCTGAAATGAATGCTTACGTGCCATACCCTGTTAAAAGAATTTGGAAAAAGAAAATAAAAAACGTTGCATCATCAGCCACAAACAAAATTGAGGCTTGTCCGTTGTCGAGGCCCAAAACCAAAGCAAAGGTCAAAAAGTATCTCAAAACGTCAAAATCCGAAGGCAATTTCATCGCCTAAGGTTCCAAAGCCCAATAAATCCAATCTTCAATGGATTCCAAAGGGTTATGCATCCGGACCACACATAAATGCTAAATGGGTTCCTAATACTGCACATGTGCCATATAAATCTGGAACTCCTAACAAAAAGGGACCCATATTGAAATGGATACCAAAGTTGTGTGATCTTTATGCAGATGGTTCTTGGTTACTTCTGATCAAGACCCGTTCTTCAATGAAATGGCTTCTAGTTACCATAGACTAGGACCCGTTCTTTTGCTTGTCGGTTGTGCTTAAAACGACATGTTTGGCTTCTGTGCACACAGCTCAGGACCCGGCCTTAACTCATCATGTTTTCTGAACATCTCGGTTCAGAACACGGTTTGCTTGTAAATAACAGATGGATGTGTTTGAATGCATATAGTTTTTCATTTTATGAATTTATTTGCTTTTCAGGCTAAATCCATTTGGTATATGGATTCGGGTTGCTCCAAACATATGATGGGAAGAAGAGAATTGCTGTCCAACGTAGTTGAACAGTATTGCGAAACGGTAAAATTCGGGAACAACCATCAGGCTCATATTAAAGGATACGAGGACTTAGTTCTAAATAATCTAGTCATCAAGGACGTTGACTATGTTGAGGGATTATCGCATAATCTATTTAGCATAGGACAGCTCTATGATAAAGGACTAGAGGTACCGTTTAGGGCTAAGAACTGCAGTGTAAGGAGTATGGATGGAAAAGAAATCTTATCTGGTTCCCGAAACTCTAACCTCTACACCATTGATGTAGCCAAGCTCATAGTAAATGATAACATTTTTCTCTTATCAAAAGCCTCTTCAAAAGACTCTTGGTTGTGCCATCGAAGGTTATCCCATTTGAATTTTGACAATATCAACAAGCTGGCTGCGAAACAACTGGTCAAAGGTCTCCCTGAATTGCGTTATGAAAAGGACCATCTTTGTGAAGCTTGTGAGAAAGGAAAGATGAAACGATCATCTCACAAACCAAAGCCCGAACCATCAACGAAAAGAGTATTGGAGTTACTTCACATGGATTTATGCGGACCTATGCGGACACAAAGCATAAACGGGAAGCGTTATGTGTTGGTTATCGTTGATGACTACTCACAAAATACCTAGGTCAGGTTCTTGCGATCCAAGGACGAGACAACTCAAGAAATCATAGATTTTATAAAGAGTGTCGAGACCCAACAGCAGCTGTCAGTTCAATCAATCAGATCCGATAATGGCACAGAGTTCAAGAACTCGGTAGTTGAGGGCTTCCTTCGGTCCAAAGGTATTCAGCATCAATATTCTGCTGCTAGAACTCCACAACAAAATGGGGTCGTGGAAAGGCGTAACCGTACGCTTGTGGAAGCCGCTCGTACAATGCTAACATACTCGAAACTACCTCCATTCTTGTGGGCCGAAGCCGTATCAACATCCTGCTATACACAAAATCGCTCCATTATCCATAAGCGCTTTAACAAAACTCCTTACCAACTCTTTTTGAATAAAGTGTCTTTTATCAAGTACTTACGTGTATTTGGTTGCAGGTGCTATGTGCTGAACGATAAAGACAACATCGGGAAGTTTAACGAAAAAGCGGATGAAGCGATCTTCATTGGATACTCTTCCAACTCGAAGGCCTATCGCGCATTCAATACCCGAACCAGGATAGTCAATGAAAGTGTGCATGTCACATTTGATGAGTTGGCTGAACTGGCACCCGAAGTTGATCATACAGGACCTCGCATTACTCAAGTGCCTGGAGACTCTTCTGCTAACCCTACTTCTTTTTCTTCTTCTGATTTGGTTAATTTGTTTGATCCTTTTTACGTAGAATTTTTCGGTCCTAATGCTAATGTGTCTAATGTTGTCAATAATGTAGGTAATCCTTCCAATTCAACCGCACCACAAAGTTTCTCCACTCCATCTTCATCCACATCATACCCTCATCCATCAACATCATCCACCGATACATCCGCAGTTGAATTTACTCCTGTAATACCCTCACATATAATGCCAAATATCCTTCCCTCATCTGAACACTCGAAAAACGAACCGGAACCAGTGGTACAATCATTTGAAACCATTGACCATGAATCTTCATCCATCCCCACTTTAACCACTGAGATTCCATCCCGAGCACCCCTTCCACACGAGATTAAATGGAGCCGAAGTCACCCAACAGATCAAATCATTGGTGATGTTTCAACTGGAGTCCAAACTCGTAGTGCGTCTGCTAATGAATGCCTCTTCGCATCATTCCTTAGTATGATAGAGCCCGCTCTTGTGGATGAAGCCCTAAAAGATCCAGATTGGATAGTTGCAATGCAAGAGGAACTCAACCAGTTTGAACAACTCAGAGTATGGCGGTTAGTTCCCAAACCAAAAGACCGTACAGTGATCGGAACAAAGTGGATCTTTAAGAACAAACGAGATGAGAACGACATTGTGATAAGGAATAAAGCGAGACTTGTTGCCAAAGGCTACCGACAATAAGAAGGGATAGATTATGACGAGACCTTCGCTCCAGTTGCACGGATCGAAGCAATCAGAATCTTCTTGGCGTATGCGGCAGACAAGGACTTCAAAGTGTACCAGATGGACGTCAAGACTGCCTTTCTTAACGGTGAACTCAACGAAGAGGTGTATGTTGAACAACCACAAGGCTTTGTTGACGCACATAAACCTGACCATGTTTATGTGCTAGATAAAGCCCTCTATGGTTTATAACAAGCACCTCGTGCATGGTATGATAGTCTTTCTAATTTCCTTATTTCTGTCGGTTTCTGTAAAGGTGTGGTGGACACAACTCTGTTCACTAAAAAGGAAGGCCCACATATAATGCTAGTACAGATATATGTCGACGACATTATATTTGGATCTACTGACAGTAATTTCTGTAAGGATTTTTCAGCCCTAATGGAGTCCAGGTTTGAGATGAGTATGATGGGGGAAATGAATTTTTTCCTCGGATTACAAGTCAAACAACTTGAGGATGGGATTTTTGTGAACCAGTCGAAATATACTCTTGACATTCTCAAGAAGTATAAGTTAGACTCTTGCACGAGTATCGCAACTCCCATGGCCTCCAACTGTAAGTTAGACACCGATCCTTCTGGGAAAAGTGTCGATATTATAACTTACAGAGGGATGTTAGGATCCTTACTGTATCTGACTACTAGTAGGCCGGATATAATGTTTTCAACATGTCTTTGTGCTCGCTTTCAGGCCGACCCTAAAGAATCACACCTAACTGCGGTAAAACGCATTTTTCGTTATCTTAAGGGTACACCCGATCTTGGTCTATGGTATCCAAAGGGAACCGATTTCGATCTTACCGCCTTTTCAGATGCTGATTTTGCAGGTTGTAGAGTTGACAGAAAAAGCACGTCGGGAGGAATACAGTTCTTGGGATATAGACCGGTGAGTTGGTCCTCCAAAAAGCAGAATCGTGTTTCAAAATCCACAGCTGAGGCTGAGCATGTAGCAGCTGCAAGCTGTTGCTCTCAAGTGCTGTGGATGCGAACACAATTACGCGATTATGGATTCTCACTCACCAATATCCCAATTTACTGCGACTCTCGGAGTGCAATTGCCATCTCTTGCAATTCCGTGCAGCACTCTCGAACGAAACACATAGATATCAGGTATCATTTTATTAAAGATCACGTAGAAAAGGGAACCATTGAGTTGTATTTTGTTGGCACGGAATATCAACTTGTGGATATATTTACTAAAGCTTTAGACTAACCTCATTTTCAGTTTTTAGTATCCCATATTGACATGTTGAATCTGCCTTCCAATTAAATATCAGATATTGTCTTAAATAATTCTATATCAAACTATCATGTTTGAAATTCCTTTATTTTAGAAAATATCTGTTATTTAAATTTAAGGATTGTGTCACAAAATTGAAACTCAATATTTCCTTATCTATGTACATTTTTAATAATTAATGATCCTGACAAATTGCTATGTGAATTGTTCATCACTGAGTGGGACGCAAACATAATCCAGGTTTGTCTGTATCTTTAAGGCTAAAAAGGTTCAAGAACTTAATCTGAAAAGGAAAAGGAAACGATTAGGTATTTATTTGTGGGGGAGTATTAGTTAGGATGTTAATTTGTATAATTCTTTGTTTCTTTTTAATTTTAGTAGTTAAATTTTTGAATTTTAGGTCAACTATTTTTAGTTTATTTTAAAGTTTAAGTTAATAGGTCAGAAAATCCCAAAAAGATTTTGTTGTTTAAATTTTATCAAAAAGCCAAAAATATCATATTTTATTTTATTTAAATTTTATTTTTGTTTTAACTGAAATGCTCCAAGAAAATATCAAAAATATTTTTTGCTTAATTTCTGTTTCAAAGAAAAACACAAAAAAGATGTAATAAATTGGGTTTTGTTTTTCATTTATTGTTAAGGCCCAATGCTTTTATTTTTTTTTGTGTGTGTAGTGAGTCAAAAATCCGGCGGCCCATGTCTCTATTTGGGCACGGATCTTATTACCCGACCCGGCCCGGATGCCTTTAAAAAGGTGGGTCAACCGGTCATAGGCTCCACCTTTCTTCATTTTCAAGATTTCTTCTCCTCTTCTTCTTCTTTCTCCTGCCGCCGACGACCGCCCATTCCACCATTGCCATCCATTAAAGCTTTCTACATCGTTTTTCTCCGTTTTTCTTGCATTTTTCAACTTCGGCATCATCAGGTAACTCCTTTCTATCTTTATTTCAGCTTTTAACGTCTTAAATTGTGTGTTTGATTTTCAAATTTTTATTAGTTTTTCTTTTCGGTTTTTGCTCATTTTAGGTAGTTTAATGTGTTTTGTTTACTTAGTTGTAGTTATATAAAATGTTCCTTATTTGTTTTTAGTCTAGGATCTTTAATTTCATGCATTTTTATCAATATTTTAATTGTTCACGTTGCATATTGCATGAACTCATTAACTGCACTCATGCATTTCGGACGTCCGAATTCGGACCAAGCCCCGAATTCGGATGTCCCACTTAGACACATTTTCAAGATTTTCAAAATACAAAGACTGAATTCGGACACTGTGCATCCGACTTCGGACACTGTGCATCCGAATTCGGTCCCTCAAAAATATTTCCAAATGTTCAATAAGTCTAAGTCTCAGTACTGTTCATCCGAATTCGGATCCCATCCGAATTCGGATGGGATCCGAATTCAGTTTTCATCCGAATTCTGTGTTTCATCCAAATTCAATACTTTACATTTCCATTGCATGCATTCCATCCGAATTCGGTCCACCATCACCCACATCATCCGAATTCGTTCAACTCCTAGTCATTACATACATCAACTTGGTCCCCATCCGAATTGCATCAGCATCTGAATTCGGACCACCATCACCCACATCATCCGAATTCTGCCCTTGCATCTCATTATTCATGCATCATCCGGATTTCGGCCGGATCCGAATTCGGTGACACTGTTCATCCAAATTCGGTCCATCCGAAATCCAACACTAAGCATTTTTAAAATTTTTCCATTTTTGCATTTTCACTATCAATCAAAAAAAAAATCCAAAAATATTTTCATTCCGGTGCACCATTGATCAGAGTTAGGATTAGTGTTTGAGTGAAAAAGTCTGATCTAACATTGGTCTCTTAACGATTGACTTTGGATTTTGTTAGTAGAATTTTATTCCACTAATAAAGACCCGATGCTTTAAACAGATCAGGCAGTTTCTATTTCACACTTATCTAGACTTCACATCAATGTCTTATCATTTAAAGTCTTTTGTTCTAACTTTGATGCACCTTTGCAAGATGATGGAACCAGCTGTTGTTCTCACCCTACCCCATCCCCCCATTCTCAATAACAACGCCCAACTGCCCGAACAATCCATCCTCCCACAGACCGAGTTTGTCGAGTTCATACCCCCATTCATACCCCTCGCCTTCGACATCCTCCTTCACCACCCCATATACTACTCCCTTTCTACCGCAATCGACGTTCCCCAGATATACTTGCAACAATTTTGGAACCCATTGCACTTTGTTCCCGACGTTGAACCCCACTTCACTACCACCATTGACTGTGTCCCAGTCAAAATCACCATCGCTGCCATACGCCATATACTTCGCCTGCCCGCCGAAGCCTATTTGCCAACCCGCCTTCAGTTTGATCCCATTCCCTCCGTCCAAGAAACCCTCGCCGAAATACAAACCTTGGGTTATGACGGCCCTCTTACCAAACCCTCCAACTTCAAAACCAAGAATCTCCAATCTCATTGGCGAATTCTATTTGACGTCATCAACAAATGCTTCACAGCAAAGCATTCCGGGCACGACTCAGCCTCCGCACAGGTCCTAGCCATGTGCACTGGCTTTGCTTTTGACCGCCACGTCGACTATGCAGCATTCCTCTTCGAGGAATTGAAACGAGTCCATATAGAGAGGGGAACCAAAAGAGGACGCAAATACATTCCTCTCCAACGCATCCTACAACTTATCATACAATATGCGATGGATAACGATGAAGACATCCATGAGCGCCCTGAGGCTGATGTCTACCCTACCGTGGCGATCCAAAAACTTAATTTGCCAAAAAGGGCTCCTTTAGTGCCCATAATGACTATCCCGTTGTCTCTCATGCTAAAGGCAAGGGAATTGGAAAGGGTTCGGGCCTATATTCGAGAGTTTCATCCGGATGAGGCTCAGTCAGAACCGACCGAGTCTAGCCAATCCGAAGGTGAGGATAGAATGAGTGAGGATGAGGGAGATGAGGCGGAGGTACAACAATCCATTGGGATAGGTGAGCGGGAGCCAGTGTTTGTGAGTGAGGGAGAAGAAGGTGAGGCGGCAGATTCCGAACGAACCGTCTCTGTCGTACGAGGGATAGATATCAATTCTGAGGGTGACCGCAGCCCTATCAGCCGGACCACCCACTATAAGACCATAAGTCCGATGGTCGAACTAACCCCCTCCACCCACTTAGCATCCTCTCTATAGGGTGTTATTTCATTCCACGGGGACACAACACATACGCCATCGCCCTCTCATTCGGAGAGTGGCGGTGTTGAACGAGGTCACACTCCTCCCCACGTGACCGAACCTCTTTCGTTCACCATTCCATCCCCACAAATACACACCATGCACGATGCCTCTGTGGCATCCCCAAGAGCTGCCTCCGTGGCAGCTCAACAAACTTCTGGATCTGAGCGTCCCATAGTGGAGCCAGAAATGACAGAAGGAAGACCTGAAGTGGCTCCATCAACGCCATCCACTTCAGGCCATCTCCCAATTAACTTGGAGATGTTAACGGCAGCTCTTCGTGCTGCCGGAGTTGTTACCCGGGCTGACCTGGATGCCCAAAAGGAGGCTACTGAAGAACGTCACACCGCCCTTCTCTCACTTATAAAGGGTAAGGGTGTCGCTTCTGAGGATTTGCCTCCACCAGGATCCCATTCAGTCCAGAATCAGATTGCCGACCTTTCAGACAAGATAGACGCGCTTACTCGTCTAATTCTTCAAGTCCAGGAGCAACTCAACTCGAGAATGGACCGTCTTGAGTCTGCCGTCATTGAGCTACAATGCCGTCCTCAGGCTGAGTCCCAGAAAAGGAAACATGACGATCAGGATGACCCTGATCGCCATGAGGGGGAGAAACGCTAGAAAACTCAGTCTGAGGACCCCATGTTGATTGTAGGGGGAAAAGAGACAGAAAGAACAGAGGTTCAGGGATCAGGGGAAAAGATGCAAGAGGCTCAGGAATACCTGATGTTAGAAGACGAGCCCATGTTCGAGGGTCCAGCTCCACTGGATCCAATGACAGTTATGGTTGAGTTCGAGCCCGTTCATGAAAAAGTTGAAATCATATTGGTGTCTGACTCAGACTCCGATACTCAGGACAACGAACCTTTAATCATTCCTAAACCTGAGCCCGAATCACCTAAAAAATCATCATCTTCCTCCTTTGACTTCCTAAACTCGCCACCACCAGCTCCACAGCAAGAAATTCTATCATCCATCCAAGCTCCCCCATCACTCAAAGAATCTCATCTAGTCCAAAGCCCGCCAAGATCTCCAAGTCCTCCCCCAGTCCAACAAACTGAACAACCAGGTCCTTCAGAAACCAAGAAGGTTGATTGCTTTGATGAAACTCCCGAAGGACCCGGTGAATATAGGAGAGATGATTTATATTGGGTAGGCCAATTTTCAAAAGGTGAGGTACAAGCTCTACCACCTGAAAAGAAAGAGGAGCTTAGACATGAACGGCGGGGGACAATCATCAAATTGCTAGAAGCTAAAAAATCTGAAATAGAAGAACTCCCCGTTCAGGGCCTCAAAGAATTTCTTCAAAAGTTTCCTCCTGAACAGTTTCAGAACCCTTTCTTAAAAGAAAGATTTAAGATGGTATTCAGAAAGAATCCTGGATCCTTCAGCAGACGCCTCCTAATGGAACTGACCAACGTAACCAAAGCTGAACAGGCTAAATACTATCAATTAATGCTGAGGGAGAGGAGGTCAAAAGTCTCAAAATCAAAGATAAAGAAACTTGTTGGTACACCCTGTGTGACGATAGCAGTCTAATCGATCTGCGTTATGATTTAAGTAATATTCTGAATATTAACAAGTATTTTGATATATATGTTTAATATGTGTTTGTCTGTTATTGATTGTGTGTTTGAACTTGATGTAACATATTACAAGGAGTTCAAACATAAAGGTCAAAGATTATGTCAAGCATAAGTTAAAACATAAGTTTCATCACGTAAGTGTTTAAGTGTATAGGTTAGATTCGAATTGCATAAAAGGATACATTCGAATCTGTGATAGATTCGAATGAGTCCTTAGATTCGAATAGGCTAGATTCGAATCTGTCAGATGGACAGATTCGAATGGGCCTTAGGCCAGATTCGAGGTTGGCCCACAACAGACTCGAATCAGAGCCTATAATTAGGGATAGACTCGAATCATTAGTTGACCTTTGGCAGAATTTGTGAGGAATTAAGCAATAGGCGATCTCGAGTTTATCAGCTAGGTGAGTCCCGTTTCGGAGAGAATTAGTACGTAGGATCGTTCGTGTGTCGTTCGTTCAGCGTCTAATAGTCTCCGTGTTTCCGTTGGTTGAGAGTTGTCCGTCTGACCGTCAACGAGGATTCCGCACTCGTTAACGGGTCCGCGTCTAGATAGATCTGTCAGTGGTAGACCTTACAAGTGGTATCAGAGCCTAAGGAGTGTTCGTGGTGTTCTTCGTGTTCATCAGAAACATTCTAGGTTTCTTGACGCTAGTTGGACGGTTTTTTTCTCTCAAAAACGTGTTTTTGGGCTTAGCAAATTCATATTCGGGAAACACTTTGTGGTTTTTCACGTTTTTGGTCGAAATCATTATTTTTCATTTGAAAAATAGTGGTTTAATCCGTAAAACGTCAAAAAATCAAAGTGTTAGCCGTTTTTCGAGTTTGCGGCGCTCGAATCTATAGGGGTAATTAGGGTTTTACTTTATTTTCGAGTCTAACCAAAATACGCTCCTTTCGAGTCAATTTCAGTCAGTTTCGAGTCTGTGTTGCTTCGAATCTGTTAATACATTCGATTTGGATCTCGAGTCTATATTGTTTCGAGTTTGTTTCGAGTCTGTTACTGTTTCGATTCTGTTCTTCGATTCTGCTGAATTTCGATTCTGTTGTGCCTTAGATTCTAAGGGTCTTCGAGTTTAAGAGTCCTTCGAATCTGACCTATCTTCGAATCTGTGGGATTGTTCGAATCTGACATTATTTTGAATCTACTTGAACTTTAAGACTTAATCGAATTTAATTTCAAAAGATTAAACATTAATTAGTTTCGAATCTATCTAGATTCGAATAATTTAATTTAAATCAGTTTCTAATTAAATTAATTAAGTTCAAATTCAAATTCTTTCAGAAAAGATGTCGAACCTTCAGAAATTCCTTGAAATGGATCACGAAGTTGGGAAGGCCAATGCACCACCTAAGCTGATGAAAGTTGAGGATTACTACTGGTGGAAGGATAGATTCACGGATTTTGTACGATTCAACGACATGCGCATGTGGGTGTGCATTGATGAAGGGTACATTCCACCAGTATCTGAGGTTGAAGGCCGTCAAAAGGTTCTGTCATACCAAATGATGAAAGAGGATGACAAGAAACTATTTGAAGCTGAAAACAAGGCTTTCTCTATTATCCGAATGGCGTTACCTCAAGATATCTTGCACACATTTCGGACTCAGAGGACGTCGAAAGAGCTTTGGGAGTCTCTTCAGAAACGGTGTGAGGGTAATCCACGGGTACGTAGAAAGCGTACAGAGCTGTTGACCCAACAGTTTGCAATTTTCAAGGCTCTTAAGGATGAACAGTTGGATGATATTATCACACGATTTTATCATCTGATAACAGAGCTTGAAAGTCATGGCATTGAGTACTCGGACAGTGACAAGAACAATAAGCTTCTTGATGCCCTACCAGCCAAATGGGCTATGTACGTGGCTATGATTAAGCTGAATGAAGATAAATACTATGCTCAATCGCTGGATGACATCGTGGGAACTTTGAGGGCATATCACTTCGAAATGATAAAGGCTGAGACTGATTATGAGCAAGTCCAAAATCCGGCTATGTATTTTGGAAAAACATCAAAATCATCAGTGACAGCTGATCAGAAGAGTGCTACAGCGTTTTTCACCGGAGAAACGTCATCGCCACCAGAGTCCGAAGACTCACTGAATCGCGCGTTCTTAGGGTTAGGAAGATCGGAAGAACCGCAACCTCAAGTCAATCAGGCATCTACAAGTCAGAACTATTCAAAGATGCCAATGAGCGTAAAATCGGCGGAAGAACATCTGAATCTGCTTGCTTCGTTTGTGGCCGCATATGGAAATTGCGTTCAAGGGAAGATCAATGATCCGGCTCTTTGGGATGAAGATTACGATCAGGTCGACCCTGATGACTTAGAGGAGATGGATCTTAAATGGCAACTGGCCATGGTAACCCAACGGGTTAAGAGATTCATAAAGAGAACTGGGAGGAATCTCCAGATGAATAACAAGGGGATAGGATTTGATAAGTCCAAGGTCAAATGCTACAACTGTCAGGGATTGGGACATTTCGCGAGGGAGTGTCAAAGACCGAAGGTAGAGTCATACCAGGGACAGAGTCAGCATCAAGGACAGTACCAAAGTCAGTCCCAACAGAGATATCTTCCGAGTTCTTCGTCTGGTCAAGCCAATCTAGCGGGTCTGATATCAAATGTCACTTCTGAAAGACAGCTAGATGGTTCTTATGACTGGAGTTCACATCCGGAGTCCAATGCTAGAGCTTTTATGGCTGAAGTTACGGAGAATGGTTGTGAAGAGGATGAGCAGACCACAAGGGAAAACAGTCCGATGTGGGTAGAGAAAGCGAATGATCAGACCGTGCTGGAGTTTGCTGCTCAGATGGCCAACGTGGAATCTGATAACTCTAAGGTTAGTCTTTCTAATTCTCTATTTCGTGAATTATGTGCTTTATGTGTTAATTCTAATGATAGGTTAAATCTAGTTTTAGACTCACATAAGACCATAGCTGCTCAAAATGAAAACTTGAAAATAGAAAATGCTAGCCTAAATGACATAAAACAAGATTTAAAAGAAAAGCTTAAGGCTGATGCTCAAGATGTAATCGTTCTAAAAGACAAACTGAGTGAGCAGTGTGTTAGGATAGAACTTATGTATGAGCACGTAGAAGCCTTGACCAAAAGTCTGAAAGACAAGGACATAGAGCTAGTCGAGACCAAGGTTAAGGTAGCCGAGGCAAATAGCAAGCTGGAAAAGTTTAGGAATTCGAGCCTAAACCTAGGGAAAGTCTTAGATGCCCAAAGACAGTCTAAGAAGCCTGTAGGTCTAGGTTTTCACGAGATTCCTCCACCTTTCAATGATAACTATGTGCCTCAGCCTCAGGAGAAAACTGACAAGTCAGTAGTTTTAGAGGACCTGCCTGAACCTACACTTGAGCCTAAAGTAGAAAATACACCTAAGGTGACTGACTCAACCGTCAAGGTCAAGCAAGTGAAATTTGTGTCTTCCTCCAGTGAAACACCTGCAGGAAACCAGAAAATTTCATGGGCTGACCAGGTCGAAGAGACAAACACTGAAGATGTACCAAAGGCATTAGACACTAATGAGACACCTAGATCTAAGGGACCAACCAAAAAGTCCATGGATAAGATGTCTTGCTTTAGATGTCACGAGAAAGGGCACGTTGCTTCTCACTGTCCTAATAGGAAAGCTGATGTTACATCTAAGACAGTGAATCCAACACCTGTTAAGCCCTCACCAAGAGTGGCGAGCACTAGTAGTTCTCAGAGTACCGAGAAAACTGTGCAGGCCGCACCAAAACCTGTTGTGAAACAAACACCGGTTAAGGTTGGACCAAAAGAAGTGGTTAGGACAAATTCACCGAATCGTGTCTTTAATCAATCTAGGTCAGCACCTCAACAAGTCTATAGGAGCACAACACCTAGCAGGTCACACACTCCAGTTAGGTCACATACTCCTGTTAGACAATATGTTCCGGTAAAAGCTCAAGGATCACAGTCTGAAATGCATTATAATAAGACCTATTCTAGAGCACCACAACAAATGCCTACTCAAAGGCAAAGAGTGAATCTAAATCACTCGGCACCACAACAGAATTCAGTTCAAAGGCCCAAGTCACCTGAAAGGCGAGATGGGTACTTGAAAGAGTTCAAGTATGTGGACGAGAATGGTATTACCAAGTCAGTCATGGCTTGGGTTCCCCGTGATAACTAACCTATTTTTCTTTCATGTGCAGGAGATAACTACCGGTCCAAACAACAAGTGGTTCGTCGACAGTGGTTGCTCCAGGCATATGACGGGGGAAAGAAGTCTTCTCACAGACTTCAAGGGGGGTAATAGGGGATTTGTATCATTCGCGGGCAACAAAGGAGGAAATATCACTGGAACTGGAGAAGTCACTAATGGGACGATTACATTGGATCAAGTTTATCACGTTGATAAACTGGTTTATAATCTCATTAGTGTATCTCAAATCTGTGATAAGAAGAACTCGGTGTTATTTACTGACACTGAGGCGTTAGTGCTAAAGCCGGGATTCAAGATACCTGAAGATTGGATATTGATGCGGGCTCCAAGGAAGAATGACTTGTACATGCCCGACATGAACAAGCCAGATAATTCGATGGGTCCGATCTGCTTACTATCAAAAGCTTCGGAGACGGAATCGGTTTTGTGGCACAGACGCATGGCTCACTTGCACCTAAGGAAAATGAACTACATAACAAAGAATGGTTTGGTGCAAGGTGTGCCTTTGAAGAGCTTTCAATTTGAAGACAAGTGTCTACCGTGCATGAAGGGCAAGCAACATAAAAAGACACACAAGTCCAAGAAGCTGAATTCCATAACCTCGACATTCGATTTGTTGCATATGGACCTTTTCGGCCCTATCAACAAAAGGAGTATAGGAGGTAGTTGGTTTTGCTTAGTTATCACTGAAGATTACTCACGGTTTTCATGGGTTTTCTTTATAGGTACGAAGGACGAGACGGCTACAAAGCTCATCGGGTTTTTAGACCAAGTGGAGAATTCCTACGGAACAAGGGTTAAAAATATACGTAGTGATAATGGGACTGAATTTAAAAACTCTGTAATTGGTGTATATTGCCTATCAAAGGGCATCGTGCATCAATTCAGTGCACCATATGAACCACAACAGAATGGGGTGGCCGAACGTAAAACAGAACATTGATTGAGGCTGCAAGGACTATGCTTTCGGATTCAAAGCTTCCTACCATGTTTTGGGGGGAGGCAGTGAATACCGCGTGCCACATTTTAAACCGAGTCCTTACAGTCAAATCATTGAACAAAACATGCTATGAAATTTTGAATAAACGGCCACCTAACTTAACTGGATTCGAACCGTTTGGAGTACCATGTACACTTTTAAGAACAAAACATCAACCGAAGTTTGGTGAAAAGGCTGACGAAGGATACTTCCTAGGTTATGTGACAAACTCACCAAACAAACGGGTTTTTAACAAAAAGAGTGGTACTGTGGAGATTGTGTATAATATTGAAGTCACAAGTTATACACATGAACCCCAAACTGGTCCGGAATGGATTTTTGACTATGATAAGTTATTTGAGTCATTTAACATTCCTTTGGATGATACTGCAGGTACAATTGATAAAGACATGGCGACGTTGCATCTAAATGACGATGGCCATATTTTTCCAAGGACCACATTCGAATCTACGTCCGAGCCTACTGCGACTGTAGATGGGTCTCCAGAAGTTGCTAATCCAGAAGAACCTAACACTGAGAATCAGACTCAAGCATCAAGTTCTGCCTCTGAGGAAAACGTCCGTGAGGAAGAAAATATGGAAGCTGAGCCTGTTCCCCCTTTAGGTGAAATAGGATCCAACTTAGGAGATAATCTAAGGGTTGATGAAATAGAGACCTCTAGGATTAACAAGAACCATCCTATAGATAGCATCATAGGAAATCCTAACGAGGGTGTGAGGACTCGGAGTAGTGTAAATAACAACACTGTGTTGTTGTCGATGATAAACGACTCCGAGGCATATCATACATGTCTATTTTCGTGTTTCATATCGCAAGTAGAGCCCAAAAATGTGCAAATGGCACTTAAGGATAACTCCTGGGTTGAAGCGATGCAGGAAGAACTTTCACAATTTAGGAAACTAGAAGTGTGGGAGTTAGTTCCGTTACCTCGAGGGGAGATTGCAATAGGAACCAAATGGGTTTTTAAGTGCAAAAGAGACGATCGGGGTATAGTCACGCGCAACAAGGCAAGATTAGTTGTAAAGGGTTTCAACCAAGAGGAGGGAATCGATTACAATGAAGTGTTTGCACCAGTAGCAAGGTTAGAAGCAATTAGGCTGTTTTTAGCTTTTGCCTCCTTCAAAGGATTTAAGGTATATCAACTGGACGTTAAGAGTGCTTTCCTGTATGGGAAAGTGAAGGAGTTGGTGTATGTAGAACAACCGCCCGGGTTTACAGATCCTAAATATCCTGATAGAGTATATCGATTAGATAAGGCTCTTTATGGATTACATCAGGAACCTAGGGCATGGTATGAGACTCTATCCAACCATCTTTTAGAAAATGGCTTTGAGAGGGGTAGGATAGATAGTACTCTTTTTGTGAAGAGAAAGGGAGATCATTTTATCTTGGTACAAGTGTACGTAGATGATATCATTTTTGGATCATCAGACGAACAGATGTGCAAAGATTTCGAGAAGGTGATGAAGTCTAAGTTCGAGATGAGTGCTATGGGGGAGTTGAATTTCATTTTAGGGTTACAAGTTGACCAGAAGAAGGAAGGCATGTTTATCCATCAGACCAAGTATGTCTATGACATATTGGAACGGTTTGGGATGGAAGGAACAAAGTTGACTGCCCATTTCAGCACGCCGATTCAAGTGAATCACAATCTCGGGCCGGGTACTGATGGTGATACCGATGTGGATCCGACTTTATATCGGGCCATGATTGGGTCACTTATGTATTTAACTGCTTCAAGACCTGATATTATGTTTGCTGTGTGTATCTGTGCTAGGTTTCAAGCGAATCCGAAGGAGATGCATATGAAAGCTGTGAAGCGGATTCTACGATACCTCAAGTCGAAACCGAAGCTGGGACTTTGGTATCACGCGGAGGGAGATCTAGAGTTGGAGGCGTT
>JAANYP010000777.1:0-70055 GCA_020465985.1 Centrapalus pauciflorus
CACCTGTTGTGCTTTTCCTGTCTAGCCTGCAGCCTGCAAAATCAGAATCTGAGTAACCTGTTAGTTCAAGGCTAGAGTCTTTGGGATACCAAAGACCCAAACCTGGTGTACCCTTCAGGTATCTGTAGATTCTTTTAACAGCAGCTAGATGAGATTCCTTTGGATCAGCTTGGAACCTAGCACACAGACAGGTGGCAAACATAATATCAGGTCTACTAGCAGTTAAGTATAGCAAGCTCCCAATCATGCCTCTGTAAGATGTTACTGAAACAGCTTTGCCACTGGCATCAGCATCCAATTTTACATTGATTGCCATTGGGGTTTTAATAGGAGAACTTTGATAAAATTTGAACTTTTTCAATAGATCTAAAGTGTACTTTCTTTGATTTATAAAAATTCCAGTTGAGGTTGTTTAACTGAATCCTAAAAAGAAAGTTAGTTCTCCCATCATACTCATTTCCTACTAGATTTCATGAGTTAATGAGCAATTCTTGCCATAGCCTGCTCATTAGTAGAACCAAAATTATGTCATCTCACATAAATTTGAACAAGCATAATGCTCAGACTTCACCTTCTTTCTGAAAGTGTATTTATTCCACTTTACCTCTGGACTACCCCATTGCTCATACGTGAACTCAGGTAAAGAGTGCATACCAGGATCTAGGGCATTGTGGAGACCATAGAGAGCTTGTCCAACTTATAGACAACAACCTGCGATGTTCTTGACATAAACTTCTTTCTTGCAGCTTCCCAATTCAAAAATGCACTCTTCACATCCATTTGAAATACCTTAATGCTCTTATGAGCAGCGTAGGCTAGATACAAACGAATTGCTTCTAGCCTGGCCACAGGAGCAAATGTTTCATCATAATCAATTCCTTCCTCCTGTCTGTAGCCCTGAGCAACCAGTCTTGCCTTATTTCTAATGACATGACCTTGCTCATCCATCTTATTCCTGAAAACCCATTTAGTGCCAATTATAGTTTTACCTTTAGGAGCAGGGACCAGCTTCCATACATTGTTTCTCTCAAACTGATTGAGCTCTTCTTGCATGGCAGTGATCCAATTGGCATCTTTTAATGCTTCATCAACCTTCTTTGGCTCCATCAGTGAAACAAAACTAGAGAACATACAAAAGTTCCCTAAGCTGTCCCACCGTGTTTGTATCCCTTTGTTGATGTCACCAATTATTTGATCATTGGGGTGACACCTGATCCACTTAGGATCATTTTTCAATGATGATTCACCTGAGTTGTTAACATCTTCAGCAGGTCCTGTTGAACAGCTCTCAAGATTTTCAGACACACTGTTGTCTTGAGCCTGTTCACTTGTTGAACATGTCTGACCACTATTGAACATATCAGCAGAAGAACTGGGAAAATCAGCATTGATAGTTTCTGGACATGCAGTTGTAATTAAGTCAGTACATTTATTCACACAGGGTGTATTGACATAATCATCATCATGTCCATCATGATTAACAGGTTCCACACTGGGTGTAGTGGAAGCTTTTGAGTCCTCTTCATTGTTTGAATGCATCAGATCATCAAAGTTAAGTTCTCCTGAAGCTGATTCAGGAACAGCTTTGGTGGAGGCATTCTTGGACTCTTCAAAGGTGACATTGATAGATTCATCTATCACCTTTCTTTTGTTGTTGTATACTCTGTAGGCTTTGGAGATAGCAGAGTAGCCAACAAACACACCTTCATCAGCTTTAGGTTCAAACTTGGACAGCTGGTCCCTTTGATTCAAAATGAAACAGGGACATCCAAACACATGGAAATAACTGAAATTTGGCTTCCTCCCTTTGAGCAGCTCATAGGGAGTCTTGTTGAATCTTTTCACCACTAAGGATCTGTTTTGGGTGAAGCAGGCAGTGTTAATAGCTTCAGCCCAAAATGATGAAGGTAAACCTGATGCACACAGCATGGTTCTGGCAGCTTCAATGAGAGTTCGGTTTCTCCTTTCAGCAACTCTATTTTGTTGAGGAGTTCTTACTGCTGAAAAGTTTTGAGTGATTCCTTTCTCATCACAGAAGTCTTCAAGAGTACTGTTTCTGAACTCAGTACCATGATCACTTCTAAGCTGCTTTACTTGGGCAGAGTTCAGCATTTCCATCTTTTTGACAAATCCAACAATAATCTCTCTAGCAGCCTCTCCTTTGCTCTTTAGAAAGATCACCACTTGGAGAACTCATCAACCATTACAAGAGTGTATCTTCTTCCTCCTAGACTTGGGACATTAACAGGTCCAAACAAGTCCATATGGATTAAGAAGAGTGGAGTATCAATAGAGAAATTATGTTTGAATTTAAAAGATGTTTTTCTCTGCTTGCCTTTCTCACAAGCTGTGCATAATCTATCCTTAGCAAAAGTCATAGAAGGCAAACCTGTCACCAACTCTTTCTTACAGAGTTTGTTAATGTTCTTGAAGTTCAGATGTGACAGTCTTCTGTGCCATAGCCAGTTTAGATCAGCATTTGTTCTTGTGAGAAAACAGGTTTCAGTTGTGGGGTCAGCAGAATGCATATCCACAACATATACACCTTTCTTTCGTTGAGCACATAGCACAACTTTGCCTTGGGAATCCAATATGTAACCCAGGTGCTCATCAAAGTTAACCTTGTAGCCAGCATCACACAGTTGACTTATGCTGACAAGGTTATGCTTTAGCCCAATCACATAGGCTACTCTTTTGAACACTGCAGAACCAGCTTTAAGAGTTCCATATCCTTCAGTGGATCCCTGTACATTGTCACCATAGGTGACTTTTGGCCATTTTTCAGGCCTGAGTTCACTCAGCAATTCTTTACAACCTGTCATGTGCCCTGAGCAGCCACTGTCCAAGTACCAAACCTGGGAAGGTTGTTTTTCCTGCAGCGTGATAAGAGAATTATTAGTCATTTTTAGGGGAACTCATCACAGAGATGAGTTCTCCTACTTCATCAACATTTGTTGATGGACTTGAAATATCCACACTAATATTTCCTATTTGAATGGTATCAGCTTGAATACCACTTTCAGTGACTGTGACATTTCCAACACTGCTTGTAACAGCTGTGGTGGAAACAGCAGAGTCAACAGGCCTCATGTCCTCAGATTCAGGACAATCCTTGGCCAGATGTGTCTTCTTCCCACATTTGTAACATTTCTCTTTTTAGGGTTTTTGGAAGAAGATCTTTCAGAAACACATTCTGAGTTATTTTTGTTGATTCTTTCAGCAGTTTTAGCAGTTTTATTACTTTTTGTTGAATCAACAGCTTGAGTGAATAGCTCAATAGCCACAGCTTTGGCTGCCTCTTCTTTCCTCTTTTTAGGAGGACAGATGTCAAAGACAGGGAGCTTGATTGGCTTTTGAGCTTCCACAGGTTTGGGAAACTTATTCCCAATTATCTCAGTTTGAGCAATAGCTTTGCCTTTGCCCCTACTGAATTGTGATTTATGCTGCCTATCAGCATATCCACTGTGTCTGGTTTTGAAAAGCTTATTCTTATTTAAGACCAGTTTACCACTATGATTTGAAAACTTATTTGAAATCACAGCAGTTTTGTTTTCAACATGAGACTTACCCTTGTTGTAAACAGGCTGCTTACTTTTTGAAAACTTGTTTTCAAAGTGTTTAGCATCAAAAGGATTAACATGCTTTTTACCATCAGCTTTGGACTCAGAACCTGTTTTGTCAACAGGTTTAGTATCCACAACTTTAGTATGAACATGTTTTCCTTTCTTTTGCTTGTGTGAACCAGCAGAGCACTTAGCAGGCTGACTTGATGGAGAACAAATTCCAATATCAGCTTTAGAACTAAATTCACACAAGCTGTCAGTGTTTTGAGGCCTGACAAACCTATTTGTTGAGATTAGTTTGCCATTCACATTTTGAATGAATGTGTTTGGAAGTTCACCAAGAGTGGATAAATCTTCTTTCAGATTATTGATCTCAACAATGGAAGCTGCTGTGTCAAGATCCCCTCCAAGATAGGCTTGGATTTGTGCAGGAATCTGTTGACTTATACAATGGCTGACTTTTTGTGCAGATTGGCATCAAGAGTCAACTATCTTTTGAAGCTTAGCATGCTTTATATCTGTTTCTCTCTTTTCTTCCAGTAAAATAGAGTTGATGTGTTTTAATTCATCAAGCTCAGTTTCCAACTTATGGAAACTGTCCAGTATACTAGATTTAGTTTTAAGATCAGTTTTAAGCTTAGAGATTTCAGATAGTACATCATCATGCTTCTCAACAGCAGCTTTTAGATCAACAAGCATATATTCAAACATTTTAACTTTTTCTTCAGAACTGTAAGCCATAAAATTTTGTACCTTATACATCATAGTAGGATTCCAGTTCTCTAAGCTGCTGAAAGCTTCAGCTTCAGCCATATCCTGTTTGAAACTGCTTGTTGATGGGACATCAGTGTTGGCCATCAGACATTGATTGTCTTCTTCATCAGACGATGAATCAGATTACTCCCAATCACAAGTCTCTGCCATAAGTCCCTTTTGGCGGTTGGAACCCACTGAGTTTTCCAACTTCCTCAACTTAGCCATGGCCATAAGGTACTTTACCCTATAACCATCATCCTTGTTTGTCTTGTATGGTTTGGATGACTGACCAACAGCTTTTGACACACAGTCAGCAGCTATACGACCAGTTTTGCCACATTTGAAACACTCAGCCTTGGATTTATCAAATGCCTTCTTTTTGCCAGCACCTGAATTTCCTTGCAGCATGTTTCTTCCAAACCTTTTCTTGTTGAACCTTTTGACAAGCATATCTATCGTTTGCTCATCATCTTGTTCAGCAAGATCTGCAGTATCTTCTTCATCTGACACTTCCTCCTTGTCATCATCCTGTTGATCAGGTTGAGTGAACACATCACTCACCTAATTTACAGGCTGTCTCACATTAGCCACAAAGGCTGCACCTCTTTTGGACATTTCCAAGGCATTTCTCTTTTGTTGCCTTGATTGTTCATCATTCAGTAAGGATCCATACAGATTGACTAGATCCATACTTCTGATAGTACCTGAGTTCCTTAGAATTGTTGAGAAGTAGTTCCACTCTTCAGGTAGAATGTCCAGAAATTTATTTACCAGGGTGAGACTGTCCTTAGTAATCCCAACAGCTTTGAGATCATTCACTAAAGCAGTAAACCTGGTGTAGGTTTCAATGAGAGTCTCCTTTGGTTTAGCAAAGAAAAGTTCATACTGTCTAACAAGATTGTTGATCCTGTTGTCCAGTGTGATTGTGGGTCCATCATAGACAGTACACAAAGTATCCCACATTTCTTTTGCTGTCTTCAGTTTCTCAACCTGTTTGAACACGTCATCAGGAAGAGAAATGACCAGATTGTTTCTGGCCTTTGCATCCAGAGCCACCAGTCTCTTGTCTTCATCAGACCATTGAGCTTTAGCTTTCTTAAAGGCCCTGATTTCAGGAGCAGCTCCTTCAACCGCTGGAGTTATGGTAGTAACAGAGGTTGGCACATAGGGACCCTCCATCACTATCTCTGGCACTTGTACATCCAGATTCTCTAAATAGAGCATCATTCTGCACTTCCAACCAGAGAAGTTTTGATGATTAAATTTTGGAGGTTTGCCCATAGAGCCATTGTCATAGTAAGAAGAATTTGCAGCACTGTTGTCCATGGAAACTTGGGAGAATGAGAGATCTAGAATGACACACACTCTAGCCTGCTCTGATACCAGTTGTAGGTCCCGAGAGGTTCCCAAAGTATATAGCTTTAAGCTGTAGAGGGGGGGGGGGGTGAATACAGCTATTTAAAAACTACACATTATTTTCTCAATGTTTGTATGTATTATCAACAATTTGTTAATTACAAACAAGCTTGAATGCGGAATAGTTCAAGCTGAGATGACAGATACAACAGTATGTTCACTAGTCTAAGACAAACTCAAACTAGTATACAATGAATACACTCACTAAGAAGCACTTACTGTGTTTACAAGACTTAAGGGAACAGCTTATGTGAAACAGCTTAGACACACAGATACTGATTTACACAGAAGGCTTGCATGCATGAAAATCACACTTGCACGTTCACTCTTGGTTTCAGCACTTAGCTTTCTTCACACTTCTTTCTGTCCTTAGAAGCTTCCTTTTATACTCACTCAGAGGATCTAAGAGAAACATCTTCATTGGACGGAATGAAAAAAGGAGAAGTCTTGTTGAAAAGACAACATAACCTTTTCTGCACTTTTCTGAAAAGCAGACTTGTCTTCATATGTGCAGAACTTTTGTCTTTTTACTTTGTCTACTGTTGCATTGCCTTTAACTAATTTAGGAATGTCAACTTTGCGTCTTTCTTCCTTGTAAAGGCCTATTTTGATATAAGAAAAAGGTCTGTCACCCTTTTTCAAATAACCTTTTGTCTTCATGTTACAAAACAGCTTGGGCAGGCTGAGCAGTTCTGTTTTCCACTTTGTCTTCGACTTTGTAAACTGATCTTGTAGTAAAAAACAATACATGATGACTTGGAAACATATTCCATAAAGTGTTTAGCCTGTTCACAAAGAACAGGTTCTGTTCACAAAGAACAGAACACTTTAAAATTGCCCAAGCTGCTCAACAGTGTAGAGCAGCGTAGGCAGTTTATGTCCAGCCTGTTCAGCAGACAGAGCAGCTTGGACAAACTGTCTTAGTTGCAACACATGCAACATATAGAACAGCTTTAGACTGATATTGCAAATCATTTTCAGATTTCAATAAGGCATATAACAGGCCTTAAATTCAACCTTCAAATGCATCAACAGGTTTGATTATAAATCTCCCCCTCAGATGTAGAACAGGTTTGACTGAGGCCTTTTTGTGCCTAACAGGTACATATGACACTATCTATATCCTTCGTTCCATCTTCATCTTCGTCACTATCCTCTTAAACCATGTTCAATCATTCGGTTAAGATCCTCATCACATCTTAACGACCTCAAACCTCCATATATTTCTTTACCAGGAACACACATTCATAGGGTCATAATGATATGTCACACTTCTAAGCCAATCAATGAAGTCTAAGTAAGTAACATCCTCAAAAAGTACAAACTCTGTTTTTAACAAGCCAACAGTATACTCTATTGGCAAGTTAAACACGCCATCATAATTAATATAAATCATTAATGCTTTCCCACTTCTAGATGAAGATGACATTATGTGAAGCACACAAAGAACGAAATTGTAAGAACTAAAATGTAAGAACCACACAAGGAAACCAAACTGAAAGAATCAAATGTAATAAGAACATATAGCATTACAGAAAAGCACACAAAAACCAAAATGGTACTTGTTGCAGCTGAGAACTTTCAGAAACAACCTTCAAATTCGTTTTCGTCTATGCTTCCTTTTTGAATTACATCTTTGTTTTCGTCAATGAATGAGGGAGGGAGTTAAACCGTTGATTGCTTCTAGGATTCGAGGGGTTAGGGTAAAGTAAGAAATCCTTTTTCATTTAGGGTAAATGGATGAAAAAGAGGGTTAGGGTACATCTGAGTGATTAACATCCACATAAGCGAACACCTCTGCCACGTGGACTTATAGCCGGTTCTTACCGGTTACAAGTTAAAATAATTAAATTTAATGGGTTTTGGTTACTTGGGGGACTTATCACAAAAAAAATTTGTACTTTCAGGGTTTTTTTTGCACAATCAACTTATTAAATAATTAATAATGATATAACATATTACATAAATAATAATAAGGGTTTATTATGAAAGAAACCAAACATGATTTCATAATTTTGCATTTTCGTCGCTTATGTTATTTTATTTTAAAAAACTTCTTAGGTTAATTTCTTTTCTTGATTTTGTGAAGTTTGTCTATCAGAGCCCTATTATGATTGGTAAACCGAGTTTTTAAAAACTATAAAACTTGGTTTTAATAGCCAAATTTCACTACATCAAAAAAGAAAAAAAAATAACTTGACGATTTTTTTCTAGTAAAAAATAAAATGGAGGGACAAAAACGTAAAAATCATGAAAACATGTTGGTTGTTTTCATAATAAACCCAAAATAAAATATACAAAGAAATTTAATTTGATGAGGGATTCAAAGTAAAACAAAGTAAAATGATAAGATCATTTTTTAAAACGGATAGGTAAAATAACAAAGTCTATAACAAAATATCAATCACAGGAACTGTCGATGTAATTTTTAAAGTTAAAAAATTAAATCCATAAATATTGATAGACCGCATGGACGAAATTCATGATTCATCTTAAGATTTAAATAAAATGTGTTACTTCATGCACCAAACTCTACAATATTTAATTTTTAGATCAATTAACCTACATCACCATACACCCAATCATAAAGAATCATATACCCAATGATAAACAACAATTTAGTCAAATTACAGGTCAAAATTATAGGATATGGTTTATGACAAATTAAAGTATGGTGCATAAAGATACTCTCTAAAATGAAAATCAATCAGCCGTGATAATATTATGCATACAGAGAAAAGCCATTTGTAGTGATTGGTCAACGATTCTAATTACCTGGCGAATTCAGAGGTCTTGTCAATGAGTTAACTACTAATTTCAATCCCCATCAAACCACTTTGACAGACTAGAGATTTTCGGTTGGTTATTCTCCTATTTTCAACTAATATATAAAACAATAAATCGTATAAAATAGATTGAATATTTTATTATTATTTTGTTATAATAATTTAAGTTTAAAAATAATCCTAAAATAAAAAAATGCGTTGACTTAAAGTTTCTGGTTTTGTAGTGTAAAATTTGCATTTTTGTTTTCTTACTGGTCAACGATCTTAAAGTTGTTGGTACACAAAAGATGATTTGACGTTGGTAAACAAGTTTTTGGATGCACGGGCGGATTAAGAAATATTTTTATAATGGTCAAAATTTATCATGCTGCGACAGTATGAATGTTTGTGGTTTTATAAAAAATTTTCAAACTTCAAAAGTTCGAGTCACTTCATCTTGATTAATAAAAATAAATACGTAAATGCTGCAACTCATTAATCGTTACAACCTAAAAGAAATTAAATTCTACAGTTATCTCTTACGATTTTTGATATTCTGAAAACGAGTATTAGTTATTACATCATCATCCAAAACATTAATTAATTCTTTCTTTATGTGACAAATGCAACAGTCACTCAACCATTCTCGTCAATTGAATTGCGCAATAAATTATGAAATTTTTGGAGAAGGAATCTCTTCCAATTGATGAATATTTGATGTTAGTAATTTTTTTCAAAAATCGATTCGTATTATTTAATGAACTAAAACACTTAAACAAATCTCTTCCAAGAATCTCTTATGTGTCCCATTATACGCTTGTATCATCGTTAGGGGAGCACAAATTCCAATATTTGTGTATCATTATGCGGAGGGAAAGAATCCCAAATTATATAATGGTAGCTCAAATAATATCAAACAAAAAAGTTCTACCTGCCTAGATTAGTATCCAAGGGATGTACGATCCCCTACAGGAGTGACTTGCATTTGTAAGTCCCCACCCACGGTTACACCGAAGTCCAAAGATATCATGCAAACGCATGTACAAAAGATGCACTTGAAACAAAAGCATGTTATCATGTATTAAAAATGTCAAGTACTAGGGCACGTCAAGTAACAATAAAACCATATAAAGTTCCAAACAATATCATGAGCAACTAGAACATGCCATTTTAATGTAAACAATGTAATAATGAAATAAACACATGTAACAATTGTAATCTATTATTGTTAGGTACAAAAACGCCTTAATCTAACCTATTGTATATCACAAGGGGAGTTCTTTGATCAAACTTGTTGTGATAGTCTTTAACGGGAGATTATTATGTTGTTCAATGCCTCAATCAAAGCTGGAGATGATTTTCAATATTAGTCTAACTCATTTGAACACGGTTACATAAGTTGTAAATTGGCAGAAAGTCAAAACTGACCTCATCGGTTGAACATATTTGGCAAATTATGTTTAGGTTGTTCATGTTTGTTTGATAGGTTTTAACATAGTTAAGTACTCTCTTCTTTGTTAACAGAACTTGTCCTTTGTGAACAGGTTAGTCACTTATTGGAATGTATTTCCAAGTCTTCATAAAGAGTTTTAATAATTGGGATCAACTTGAAGAATTCAAGACAAAGTGGAAGAACAGAATTGCTTAAGTCTGTCAAAGTTGTTCTGTAACATGAAGACAAAGAACATATTTGAAAATGGTGGAAGACGTTTTCTTAAATCAAAATAGCTTTATAAGGAGTTTAAGTATATAAGTTGACTTACTCCTTTGGAATAAAATTTGAATAAATAGAATACAGAAGAATACGACAAAGATGCTGCCATACAAGACAAAAATACCTTTTGGCAGACCTAACTTGTGCTAGAAAAGTAAGTTTGTTACTATGTGACACATTCTCATCTTTCTCTACATCCAATGAAGAAACTACACATGGATTCTACTTGAAAAGTTCATACTGTCTAACAAGATTGTTGATCCTGTTGTCCAGTGTGATTGTGGGTTCATCATAGAAAGTACACAAAGTATCCCACATTTCTTTTGCTGTCTTCATTTTCTCAACCTGTTTGAACACATCATCAGATAGAGAAATGACCAGATTGTTTCTGGCCTTTGCATCCAGAGCCACCAGTCTCTTGTTTCATCAGACCATTGAGCTTTAGCTTTCTCAATGGTCCTGATTTCAGGAGCAGCTCCTTCAACCGCTGGAGTTATGGTAGTAACAGAGGTTGGCACATAGGGACCCTCCATCACTATCTCTGGCAGTTGTACATCCAGATTCTCTAAATAGAGCATCATTCTGCACTTCCAACCAGAGAAGTTTTGATGATTAGAATTTGGAGGTTTGCCCATAGGCCAATTGTCCATAAGTAGAAGAATTTGGCAACACTGTTGTCTCATGTGCGAAACTTGGGTAGAATGGAGATCTAGAAGAACACACACTCTATAGCTGCTCTGATACCAGTTTAGGTCCCGAGAGGTCCCCTAAAGTATGATAGCTTCTAAGCTGTAGAGGGGGGGGGGGGGGGTGAATACATCAATTTAAAAACTACACACTATTTCTCAATGTTTGTATGTATTATCAACAATTTGTTAATTACAAACAAGCTTGAATGCGGAATAGTTCAAGCTGAGATGACAGATACAACAGTATGTTTACTAGTCTAAGACAAACTCAAACTAGTATACAATGAATACACTCACTGAGAAGCACTCACTGTGTTTACAAGACTTAAGGGAACAGCTTATGTAAAGCAGCTTAGACACACAGATACTGAATTACACAGCAGGCTTGCATGCATGAAAAACACACTTGCACGTTCACTCTTGGTTTTCAGCACTTAGCTTTCTTCACACATCTTTCTGTCCTTAGAAGCTTCCTTTTATACTCACTCAGAGGATCTAAGAAAGAAACATCTTCAATTGGCGGAGAATGAATAAAAGGAGAAGTCTTGTTGAAAAGACAACAAACCTTTTCTGACTTTCTGAAAAGCAGACCTTGTCCTTCACATGTGCAGAATCTTTTGTCTTTTTACTTTTGTCTACTTGTGTGCATTGCCTTAACTAATTTGGAAATGTCCAATCTTTGCGTCTTTCTTCCTGTATAGGCCTATTTTGATATAAGAAAAAGGTCTGTCACCCTTTTTCAACCATACCTTTTGTCTTTAATGTTACACAGAACGCTTGGGCAGGCTGAGCAGTTCTGTTTTCCACTTTGTCTTTGCGACATTTGTAAACTGATCTTGTAAGTTCAATAAACAATACCATGAATGACTTGGAACATATTCCATAAAGTGTTTACCTGTCACAAAGAACAGTTTGTTTCACAAAGAACAGATACACTTAAAATTGCCCAAGCTGCTCAACAGTTGTAGAGCAGCGTAGAATAGTCTTGATGTCCAGCCTGTTCAGGCAGACAGAGCACTTCGCAAACTGTCTTAGTTGCAACACATGCAACATATAGAACAGCTTTAGACTGATATTGCAAATCATTTTCAGATTTCAATAAGGCATATAACAGGCCTTAAATTCAACCTTCAAATGCATCAACAGGTTTGATTATAAATCTCCCCCTCAGATGTAGAACAGGTTTGACTGAGGCCTTTTTGTGCCTAACAGGTACATATGACACTATCTATATCCTTCGTTCCATCTTCATCTTCGTCACTATCCTCTTAAACCATGTTCAATCATTCGGTTAAGATCCTCATCACATCTTAACGACCTCAAACCTCCATATATTTCTTTACCAGGAACACACATTCATAGGGTCATAATGATATGTCACACTTCTAAGCCAATCAATGAAGTCTAAGTAAGTAACATCCTCAAAAAGTACAAACTCTGTTTTTAACAAGCCAACAGTATACTCTATTGGCAAGTTAAACACGCCATCATAATTAATATAAATCATTAATGCTTTCCCACTTCTAGATGAAGATGACATTATGTGAAGCACACAAAGAACGAAATTGTAAGAACTAAAATGTAAGAACCACACAAGGAAACCAAACTGAAAGAATCAAATGTAATAAGAACATATAGCATTACAGAAAAGCACACAAAAACCAAAATGGTACTTGTTGCAGCTGAGAACTTTTAGAAACAACCTTCAAATTCGTTTTCGTCTATGCTTCCTTTTTGAATTACATCTTTGTTTTCGTCAATGAATGAGGGAGGGAGTTAAACCGTTGATTGCTTCTAGGATTCGAGGGGTTAGGGTAAAGTAAGAAATCGTTTTTCATTTAGGGTAAATGGATGAAAAAGAGGGTTAGGGTACATCTGAGTGATTAACATCCACATAAGCGAACACCTCTGCCACGTGGACTTATAGCCGGTTCTTACCGGTTACAAGTTAAAATAATTAAATTTAATGGGTTTTGGTTACTTGGGGGACTTATCACAAAAAAAATTTGTACTTTCAGGGTTTTTTTTGCACAATCAACTTATTAAATAATTAATAATGATATAACATATTACATAAATAATAATAAGGGTTTATTATGAAAGAAACCAAACATGATTTCATAATTTTGCATTTTCGTCGCTTATGTTATTTTATTTTAAAAAACTTCTTAGGTTAATTTCTTTTCTTGATTTTGTGAAGTTTGTCTATCAGAGCCCTATTATGATTGGTAAACCGAGTTTTTAAAAACTATAAAACTTGGTTTTAATAGCCAAATTTCACTACATCAAAAAAGAAAAAAAAATAACTTGACGATTTTTTTCTAGTAAAAAATAAAATGGAGGGACAAAAACGTAAAAATCATGAAAACATGTTGGTTGTTTTCATAATAAACCCAAAATAAAATATACAAAGAAATTTAATTTGATGAGGGATTCAAAGTAAAACAAAGTAAAATGATAAGATCATTTTTTAAAACGGATAGGTAAAATAACAAAGTCTATAAAAAAATATCAATCACAGGAACTGTCGATGTAATTTTTAAAGTTAAAAAATTAAATCCATAAATATTGATAGACCGCATGGACGAAATTCATGATTCATCTTAAGATTTAAATAAAATGTGTTACTTCATGCACCAAACTCTACAATATTTAATTTTTAGATCAATTAACCTACATCACCATACACCCAATCATAAAGAATCATATACCCAATGATAAACAACAATTTAGTCAAATTACAGGTCAAAATTATAGGATATGGTTTATGACAAATTAAAGTATGGTGCATAAAGATACTCTCTAAAATGAAAATCAATCAGCCGTGATAATATTATGCATACAGAGAAAAGCCATTTGTAGTGATTGGTCAACGATTCTAATTACCTGGCGAATTCAGAGGTCTTGTCAATGAGTTAACTACTAATTTCAATCCCCATCAAACCACTTTGACAGACTAGAGATTTTCGGTTGGTTATTCTCCTATTTTCAACTAATATATAAAACAATAAATCGTATAAAATAGATTGAATATTTTATTATTATTTTGTTATAATAATTTAAGTTTAAAAATAATCCTAAAATAAAAAAATGCGTTGACTTAAAGTTTCTGGTTTTGTAGTGTAAAATTTGCATTTTTGTTTTCTTACTGGTCAACGATCTTAAAGTTGTTGGTACACAAAAGATGATTTGACGTTGGTAAACAAGTTTTTGGATGCACGGGCGGATTAAGAAATATTTTTATAATGGTCAAAATTTATCATGCTGCGACAGTATGAATGTTTGTGGTTTTATAAAAAATTTTCAAACTTCAAAAGTTCGAGTCACTTCATCTTGATTAATAAAAATAAATACGTAAATGCTGCAACTCATTAATCGTTACAACCTAAAAGAAATTAAATTCTACAGTTATCTCTTACGATTTTTGATATTCTGAAAACGAGTATTAGTTATTACATCATCATCCAAAACATTAATTAATTCTTTCTTTATGTGACAAATGCAACAGTCACTCAACCATTCTCGTCAATTGAATTGCGCAATAAATTATGAAATTTTTGGAGAAGGAATCTCTTCCAATTGATGAATATTTGATGTTAGTAATTTTTTTCAAAAATCGATTCGTATTATTTAATGAACTAAAACACTTAAACAAATCTCTTCCAAGAATCTCTTATGTGTCCCATTATACGCTTGTATCATCGTTAGGGGAGCACAAATTCCAATATTTGTGTATCATTATGCGGAGGGAAAGAATCCCAAATTATATAATGGTAGCTCAAATAATATCAAACAAAAAAGTTCTACCTGCCTAGATTAGTATCCAAGGGATGTACGATCCCCTACAGGAGTGACTTGCATTTGTAAGTCCCCACCCACGGTTACACCGAAGTCCAAAGATATCATGCAAACGCATGTACAAAAGATGCACTTGAAACAAAAGCATGTTATCATGTATTAAAAATGTCAAGTACTAGGGCACGTCAAGTAACAATAAAACCATATAAAGTTCCAAACAATATCATGAGCAACTAGAACATGCCATTTTAATGTAAACAATGTAATAATGAAATAAACACATGTAACAATTGTAATCTATTATTGTTAGGTACAAAAACGCCTTAATCTAACCTATTGTATATCACAAGGGGAGTTCTTTGATCAAACTTGTTGTGATAGTCTTTAACGGGAGATTATTATGTTGTTCAATGCCTCAATCAAAGCTGGAGATGATTTTCAATATTAGTCTAACTCATTTGAACACGGTTACATAAGTTGTAAATTGGCAGAAAGTCAAAACTGACCTCATCGGTTGAACATATTTGGCAAATTATGTTTAGGTTGTTCATGTTTGTTTGATAGGTTTTAACATAGTTAAGTACTCTCTTCTTTGTTAACAGAACTTGTCCTTTGTGAACAGGTTAGTCACTTATTGGAATGTATTTCCAAGTCTTCATAAAGAGTTTTAATAATTGGGATCAACTTGAAGAATTCAAGACAAAGTGGAAGAACAGAATTGCTTAAGTCTGTCAAAGTTGTTCTGTAACATGAAGACAAAGAACATATTTGAAAATGGTGGAAGACGTTTTCTTAAATCAAAATAGCTTTATAAGGAGTTTAAGTATATAAGTTGACTTACTCCTTTGGAATAAAATTTGAATAAATAGAATACAGAAGAATACGACAAAGATGCTGCCATACAAGACAAAAATACCTTTTGGCAGACCTAACTTGTGCTAGAAAAGTAAGTTTGTTACTATGTGACACATTCTCATCTTTCTCTACATCCAATGAAGAAACTACACATGGATTCTACTTGAAAAGTTCATACTGTCTAACAAGATTGTTGATCCTGTTGTCCAGTGTGATTGTGGGTTCATCATAGAAAGTACACAAAGTATCCCACATTTCTTTTGCTGTCTTCATTTTCTCAACCTGTTTGAACACATCATCAGATAGAGAAATGACCAGATTGTTTCTGGCCTTTGCATCCAGAGCCACCAGTCTCTTGTTTCATCAGACCATTGAGCTTTAGCTTTCTCAATGGTCCTGATTTCAGGAGCAGCTCCTTCAACCGCTGGAGTTATGGTAGTAACAGAGGTTGGCACATAGGGACCCTCCATCACTATCTCTGGCAGTTGTACATCCAGATTCTCTAAATAGAGCATCATTCTGCACTTCCAACCAGAGAAGTTTTGATGATTAAATTTTGGAAGGTTTGCCCATAGAGCCATTGTCATAGTAAGAAGAATTTGCAAACACTGTTGTCCATGGAAACTTTGGGAGAATGAGAGATCTAGAATGACACACACTCTAAACTGCTCTGATACTAGTTGTAGGTCCCAAAAGATATCCCAAGTATACAGCCTTAAGCTGTAGGGGGGGGGGTGAATACAGCTATTTTAAAACTACACACAATTTTCTCAATGTTTGTATGTATTATCAACAAATGTTAATTACAAACGAGCTTGAATGCGGAAAGGTTCAAGCTGAGATGAAAGATACAACAGTATGTTCACTTAGTCAAGGACAACTCAAACTACGTATACAATGAATACACTCACTTAGAAGCACTCCTGTGTTTACAAGGACTTAAGGGGGAACAGCTTATGTAAAACAGCTTAGACACACAGATACTTTGATTTACACAGAAGGCTTGATGCATGAAAATCACATTGCACGTTCATCTTGGTTTCGCACTTAAGCTTTTCTTCACACTTCTTTCTTGTCCTTTAGAAGCTTTCCTTTTATAGCCACTCAGAGGATCTAGAGAAACAATCTTCATTGGACGGAATGAAAAAGGAAAGCTTGTTGAAAAGACACATAACCTTTTCTGCCACCTTTTCTGAAAAGCAAGACTTGTCTTCACATGTGCAGAACTTTTGATCTTTTTACTTGTCTACTGTTTGCATTGCTTTAACTTAATTAAGGAATGTCAACTTTGCGTCTTCTCCTGTTAAAGGCCTATTTGTATAAGAAAAAGGTCTGTCACCCTTTTTTCAAATACCTTTGTCTTAATGTTTACAGGAACAGGCTGGGCAGGGCTGAGCATGTTGTTTCCACTTGGTCTTCGACTTGAAATGTCTTGTAGTCAAAAAACAATTACATGATGACTTGGAAACATATTCCATAAAGTGGTTTACCCTGTTCACAAAGAACAGGTTTCTGTTTCACAAAGAACAGACACTTTAAAAATTGCCAAGCTGCTTCAACAGTGTTAGAGCAGCGAGATAGTTTATGTCCAGCCTGTTCAGCAACAGAGGCAGGCTTGGACAAATTGTTTAGTTGCAACACCATGCAACATATAGAACAGCCTTTAGACTTATATTGCAAATCATTTTCAGATTTCAATAAGGCATATAACAGGCCTTAAATTCAACCTTCAAATGCATCAACAGGTTTGATTATAAATCTCCCCCTCAGATGTAGAACAGGTTTGACTGAGGCCTTTTTGTGCCTAACAGGTACATATGACACTATCTATATCCTTCGTTCCATCTTCATCTTCGTCACTATCCTCTTAAACCATGTTCAATCATTCGGTTAAGATCCTCATCACATCTTAACGACCTCAAACCTCCATATATTTCTTTACCAGGAACACACATTCATAGGGTCATAATGATATGTCACACTTCTAAGCCAATCAATGAAGTCTAAGTAAGTAACATCCTCAAAAAGTACAAACTCTGTTTTTAACAAGCCAACAGTATACTCTATTGGCAAGTTAAACACGCCATCATAATTAATATAAATCATTAATGCTTTCCCACTTCTAGATGAAGATGACATTATGTGAAGCACACAAAGAACGAAATTGTAAGAACTAAAATGTAAGAACCACACAAGGAAACCAAACTGAAAGAATCAAATGTAATAAGAACATATAGCATTACAGAAAAGCACACAAAAACCAAAATGGTACTTGTTGCAGCTGAGAACTTTCAGAAACAACCTTCAAATTCGTTTTCGTCTATGCTTCCTTTTTGAATTACATCTTTGTTTTCGTCAATGAATGAGGGAGGGAGTTAAACCGTTGATTGCTTCTAGGATTCGAGGGGTTAGGGTAAAGTAAGAAATCCTTTTTCATTTAGGGTAAATGGATGAAAAAGAGGGTTAGGGTACATCTGAGTGATTAACATCCACATAAGCGAACACCTCTGCCACGTGGACTTATAGCCGGTTCTTACCGGTTACAAGTTAAAATAATTAAATTTAATGGGTTTTGGTTACTTGGGGGACTTATCACAAAAAAAATTTGTACTTTCAGGGTTTTTTTTGCACAATCAACTTATTAAATAATTAATAATGATATAACATATTACATAAATAATAATAAGGGTTTATTATGAAAGAAACCAAACATGATTTCATAATTTTGCATTTTCGTCGCTTATGTTATTTTATTTTAAAAAACTTCTTAGGTTAATTTCTTTTCTTGATTTTGTGAAGTTTGTCTATCAGAGCCCTATTATGATTGGTAAACCGAGTTTTTAAAAACTATAAAACTTGGTTTTAATAGCCAAATTTCACTACATCAAAAAAGAAAAAAAAATAACTTGACGATTTTTTTCTAGTAAAAAATAAAATGGAGGGACAAAAACGTAAAAATCATGAAAACATGTTGGTTGTTTTCATAATAAACCCAAAATAAAATATACAAAGAAATTTAATTTGATGAGGGATTCAAAGTAAAACAAAGTAAAATGATAAGATCATTTTTTAAAACGGATAGGTAAAATAACAAAGTCTATAAAAAAATATCAATCACAGGAACTGTCGATGTAATTTTTAAAGTTAAAAAATTAAATCCATAAATATTGATAGACCGCATGGACGAAATTCATGATTCATCTTAAGATTTAAATAAAATGTGTTACTTCATGCACCAAACTCTACAATATTTAATTTTTAGATCAATTAACCTACATCACCATACACCCAATCATAAAGAATCATATACCCAATGATAAACAACAATTTAGTCAAATTACAGGTCAAAATTATAGGATATGGTTTATGACAAATTAAAGTATGGTGCATAGAGATACTCTCTAAAATGAAAATCAATCAGCCGTGATAATATTATGCATACAGAGAAAAGCCATTTGTAGTGATTGGTCAACGATTCTAATTACCTGGCGAATTCAGAGGTCTTGTCAATGAGTTAACTACTAATTTCAATCCCCATCAAACCACTTTGACAGACTAGAGATTTTCGGTTGGTTATTCTCCTATTTTCAACTAATATATAAAACAATAAATCGTATAAAATAGATTGAATATTTTATTATTATTTTGTTATAATAATTTAAGTTTAAAAATAATCCTAAAATAAAAAAATGCGTTGACTTAAAGTTTCTGGTTTTGTAGTGTAAAATTTGCATTTTTGTTTTCTTACTGGTCAACGATCTTAAAGTTGTTGGTACACAAAAGATGATTTGACGTTGGTAAACAAGTTTTTGGATGCACGGGCGGATTAAGAAATATTTTTATAATGGTCAAAATTTATCATGCTGCGACAGTATGAATGTTTGTGGTTTTATAAAAAATTTTCAAACTTCAAAAGTTCGAGTCACTTCATCTTGATTAATAAAAATAAATACGTAAATGCTGCAACTCATTAATCGTTACAACCTAAAAGAAATTAAATTCTACAGTTATCTCTTACGATTTTTGATATTCTGAAAACGAGTATTAGTTATTACATCATCATCCAAAACATTAATTAATTCTTTCTTTATGTGACAAATGCAACAGTCACTCAACCATTCTCGTCAATTGAATTGCGCAATAAATTATGAAATTTTTGGAGAAGGAATCTCTTCCAATTGATGAATATTTGATGTTAGTAATTTTTTTCAAAAATCGATTCGTATTATTTAATGAACTAAAACACTTAAACAAATCTCTTCCAAGAATCTCTTATGTGTCCCATTATACGCTTGTATCATCGTTAGGGGAGCACAAATTCCAATATTTGTGTATCATTATGCGGAGGGAAAGAATCCCAAATTATATAATGGTAGCTCAAATAATATCAAACAAAAAAGTTCTACCTGCCTAGATTAGTATCCAAGGGATGTACGATCCCCTACAGGAGTGACTTGCATTTGTAAGTCCCCACCCACGGTTACACCGAAGTCCAAAGATATCATGCAAACGCATGTACAAAAGATGCACTTGAAACAAAAGCATGTTATCATGTATTAAAAATGTCAAGTACTAGGGCACGTCAAGTAACAATAAAACCATATAAAGTTCCAAACAATATCATGAGCAACTAGAACATGCCATTTTAATGTAAACAATGTAATAATGAAATAAACACATGTAACAATTGTAATCTATTATTGTTAGGTACAAAAACGCCTTAATCTAACCTATTGTATATCACAAGGGGAGTTATTTGATCAAACTTGTTGTGATAGTCTTTAAGGGGAGATTATTATGTTGTTCAATGCCTCAATCAAAGCTGGAGATGATTTTCAATATTAGTCTAACTCATTTGAACACGGTTACATAAGTTGTAATTTGGCAGAAAGTCAAAACTGACCTCATCGGTTGAACATATTTGGCAAATTATGTTTAGGTTGTTCATGTTTGTTTGATAGGTTTTAACATAGTTAAGTACTCTCTTCTTTGTTAACAGAACTTGTCCTTTGTGAACAGGTTAGTCACTTATTGGAATGTATTTCCAAGTCTTCATAAAGAGTTTTAATAATTGGGATCAACTTGAAGAATTCAAGACAAAGTGGAAGAACAGAATTGCTTAAGTCTGTCAAAGTTGTTCTGTAACATGAAGACAAAGAACATATTTGAAAGGTGGAAGACGTTTTCTTAAATCAAAATAGCTTTATAAGGAGTTTAAGTATATAAGTTGACTTACTCCTTTGGAATAAAATTTGAATAAATAGAATACAGAAGAATACGACAAAGATGCTGCCATACAAGACAAAAATACCTTTTGGCAGACCTAACTTGTGCTAGAAAAGTAAGTTTGTTACTTTGTGACACATTCTCATCTTTCTCTACATCCAATGAAGAAACTACACATGGATTCTACTTGAAAGCCATATAAAGATGGCTCCAAGAAAAGAGAAAGATAAGAGTGATACTTGAGAGTTCATGCATGCATGTATTTTCAAGAAGCACTTACTCCAAGTTGAGTAACTAAATAGACGCGTGTCTAAGTTGTTCTAAGTTAGTCCCTTAAAGCTGTTAAGTTGTCCTTAAGATGACGAGTTAAGTATTGAATCTAAACACAAAGTGTGTTAAACAATGAGTGAGTCTGAGTGAGTCATTTCATTATAACTAGTCTGAGTGTATCATCTCTGGTTGGATCGTTCTGCAATCAAAACTTGTTTGTAAAGTTAACATACTTATTAATATAAACATACAAACTTTAAGAAAAATCTATTTGATTTTATTAAACTTTATTCACCCCCTCTATAGTTATTGTGGAGATACGTGGGATGTACTTTTAGGACCTACAAGTACTCATAGTGGTTTGATTAGCAAGGATGCCCTAGGATAGCCTCAGGATCTTACACAATCCATAATATGAGCACAAGTAATGCCTTAGCTTTAACTTTGATAATGTATGTTTCTTTAACCTTTATCTTTATCAAATTGGGATTTAATCACTTTTCTTTGTGCCAATGTGGGTTAAACATTACCATTATAGACCTTGTATATTAGTATATATAGCCAATAACAATACCTATTCAATATGAGCATTCCTGGTAAAACTCATAAATCTGACTACCAAATTTTGAATCTCTTCTTGATTCGATATCCGGAATGATTTTCAGATTTTCCATGAGTCTGACTTTCAAACCTCATCAGAATTTCGAACCCTAATCCACATTCAGTTTTCTTTGAGATTAATGACTTAGCTATTTCAGCCTATTTATGATTTTTATACAAATGTCAAGTCTGTCCTAGATCGAATTTCTAGTTCGACATTAAGGTCCGTATTTTAAGGGATTTCACATCCCATACAAATCTAAATTTTGGATCCCACTTTGCTCCGACTTTAAAGTAACAGTTGAAAGTTTTAACACTTTTCGACTGAACTTTGATTTTTGGCTATTTAATGTATCATATCAACATAAAAAAACTTTACAAAAAGTATATGACTTATATCTAACATCAATTTGATGTTCCAAAAATGTATTTTGAACCAATGCCGATTTTAGGCATGTTCAAAACCCCAGTCGCATGAACACACAAAAGTACACACACATAGCTTAACTTTGAATCTGAACTTGAATCTTGTTTCTAAAGCTTTAATACATTTATAATTTTAATTGTAACCTATCAAATCCAACATGCATTCATAGATTCATCATCGGAATCCATCATTCGGTTTTCACTTAACCGAACCCAAAACCCTATAAAAACTCAACTTAAATAATTTCTTACCTTAAATTGAAGCTTGTAGCATGGTCTTAGATGATTTCAAACATACAAATTCTTGACTTTTACGGACTGAGTTCAACACATTTGGTATTCCTGAATCTAGAGAGAGAAAGAGAGCAAAGGTTATATATTTGCACCCTGAACTTGAATATATATATATATATATATATATATATATATATATATATATAAAAACTCAACTTAAATAATTTCTTACCTTAAATTGAAGCTTGTAGCATGGTCTTAGATGATTTCAAACATACAAATTCTTGACTTTTACGGACTGAGTTCAACACATTTGGTATTCCTGAATCTAGAGAGAGAAAGAGAGCAAAGGTTATATATTTGCACCCTGAACTTGAATATATATATATATATATATATATATATATATATATTTAATAGAACTTTCGATCTTTGTTAGTTCGGCCCAAAGCTTAACTCATGTAGTATAATAAACTTGCATATATTAACAACATACTTTCATTCATAATCCACCTTAAATAAGTTTAACATACATTGTATTAAATTATATGAATATTAAGCTAATGACATTACACATGAGGCTAAGGGTTGTCTTTTTAATAAAAACTTGAAGCCTATTGATGGTAACACTACTGATGTGAAAACAAATTATAAGACCCAACTTTCGTTAAGGATCTTATTAAGGTCCCAGTTAAACAATATAATTGTAACCACAAAAACTAAGATAAATAATAACTATCAAAGATTTACAAGACAAACTTTAATTTAAATACAGGGGTTCATGTTACCATTGTTATTACAACATCAATATCATAATATCTGCTACCCAACTTCCAAAAGATTTATAATGTGCTACTAAAATACCACAAAATGTGTTGAGTAGTGGTCTAATAGACTTCAAGCTTCACAGTGTGTTAACTTACGCACTTGGTCCAGCTGGGGCTTTACCTTTTCCTGTAAAAGAGTCGATAGCAACTGTAAGCTTGGAGTTTAGTGAGTTTATAGATTTAATGGTAAACATGCATTTATGATAAGTGATAATGCTTTAGTCTAAGGTACATGCACGATTTTCATAGCAGTTGGTCACTTACTGTCGTTAATGAGACATAGGTATTCTAAATAGGATGATGTTAACCCAGGATAGTGCATTTTATGGGGATCAGCCACATATTAGGCTGGCTACTACTAAAGAAACATGGGTGACATCAAAGTAAGCATCATCTACAAGCTCTGATTGAGCAACTAGGAATAGTCATAATTTGGCATAAGTCTTCAGTAGTTAAATGATGAAACAATGATAGCATAACATAAGAAAATGATATCTAAGGCAATATAAATAGCAAATGTCTTACAATAGAAATGTGCTACGATGTTAAACTTGACAAAACATGTAACACCTAAAATCTATAAAATAATTGAATAATAGCTAATCATCTAGTACACAACAGACTTATGGTCACGGTTTTCTCTAGTTTCCCTTGCCACAGTTTTGCTTATTCTGTGACTAAAGGGTCATAGATGAAGTTGGAATGTTATTTTAGTCATATATTTAACTCAATAACCGTGACCATAAAAAACGACATTCATACATGTAGTCATGGTTAAACATAAGAATCATGACAACTATGAGCCACAGAATGTGACCAAATTCGACCATTTGTCACGGTTTATCATTAGTTACTTATATTAGTCTTGAGATGGATATTAACTGTAACAATTAATATGTAGATGGTCATGGAAATGTCTTTGTGTGACCGGAAAAGACACACTGTGGAATTAGTCACATGAATAAACTGTAACAAAAGGCTAACTTATAAGGTCACGAAATCCCTTTGTGTGACCAAATGCTAGACTTTATCAGTCATATATGATAATAGAATAAATTTATGATTGTAAATATTTTATAGTCACAATCTGTGACTATAAGTATATTATGGTCATGGTTCAGTTTCTTATGATTGTGTAAAATCAAATAATATTTAATGATAAAAGAAAATATGTGACTATAAGTGTTTTATGGTTTCAGTTTTTTTATTTTGTGTGGCAAAAAGTAGTTAATGGTCATAGATTAAGAAAAAAAATGGCATTATAAGTATTTTATCATCACAATTTAATATATAATGTGTGTCTAAAAGTAAACACTAACCATGATAAAAGAAAACAAAATAATGACTAAAAGTGTTTTATGGTCACAATTTATTTTGTTTTATGTGGCTAAAAGTAATCAATGGTCATAGTTTCAGAAAGAACATGTCTTTATATTTATCTTATTTGACACAGTTTAATATGTTATGTATGGTTAAAAGTAAACGCTAATCATGATTAAAGAAAAATTAGGACAATAAGTATTTATGGTCACGGTTTATTTTGTTATTCATAACTAAAATTAACCAATTGCCATGTTAAATGAAATTTTACTGTGACTATATGTTTGTATTTTGTGTATTGTAGTTGTGAGATAAATGATCTCTTCATGACAATAACCATGAGAGATATACATTATATAGAAATAAATGTTACAAATACACCCCTTATACACATAAAGAATTACAATCAAAACAATATATATTACTTATGTCTGATATCCCCCCTTAAGAGAAACGAAGGCGGACCAATGCGTAACATGCTGCGAAACTGCTCAAATTGCTGCCGAGGAAGACTTTTTGTGAATATATCCGCAACCTGGAGCTTGGTTGGAACAAACATGTGAGGAGTTTGCCAGATGTGACTAACTCACGAACAAAGTGATAGTCAAGATCAATGTGCTTAGATCGCTTGTGACATATTGGGTTTTGGGTGAGAAAAAGCACACTTTGGTTGTCACAAAGAAGTGTAGGACGACATGTAGGTAACGCATGAAGCGCACGTAAAAGGTGAGTAATCCGGATTATTTCAGCAGCCGTGTTAGCCATGGCTCGATATTCAGATTCACAACTGGAACGGGAAACGGTCGGTTGCTTCTTAGCACTCCAAGAGACAAGGTTACCCCCCAGGAATATCGAGTATCCGTACGTGGAGCAGCGAGTATCGAGGCATCTTTCCTAATCAGCATCAGAGTAACCCACAATGGTGGTGTGCTTGTGCTGAGAGAAAGTTAGACCATAAGCAACCGTGCCTTTGATATAACGAATTAGGCGCTTAACAGCCTGGTAATGAGTCACAGTCGGAGCCGATAAGAACTGGCTAACTTGATTTACAGCATATGCTATATCCGGTCTAGTGATGGTCAAGTATTGACGAGCGCCAACCAGAGATCAATAGCGAGTAGGATCCTCATAAGGTGTACCATCACAAAAAAAGAAGTGTTCGAGGAGAGGGGAGTATTCACAGGTTTCGACTCAAGCAAGCCTGCAAAAGAAATAATGTCATGAGCATATTTTGATTGACTGAGAAACAAGCTTGTTGAAAGATGTTGAGCTTCCAGTCCTAGGAAGTAATTCAAGTGTCCAAGATCTTTAATCTTAAACTCCGCATGAAGTTTAGAAATAAAAGATCGAATCAAAGAGGGATTTGAACCGGTGAGAAGTAAATCATCCACATAAACCAGAAGGTAGAGAATACATGAGTCACGCTTGAAGATAAAGAGGGATGGATCAGCACGACTGCATGAGAAGCCATTAGACACCAAGAACGTGCTAAGATGATGGAACCATGCCGTAGGAGCTTGTTTCAAGCCATAAATAGCTTTGTGCAATTGACAAACATGATTAGGAAACCGGCGGTCCGAAAACCCCGGTGGTTGTTGCATATACACCGTGTCATTGAGCCTGCCATGTAAAAAGACATTGTTGACATCAAGTTGATTTAATGGCCAGTTGTTGATAATAGCAAGAGTTAGAACAACACGAATAGTTGCAGCTTTCACAACCGGGCTAAAAGTATGTGAGAAATCGAGCCAGGGAATCTGACTGAAACCTTGGGCAACAAGACGAGCTTTGTGACGCTCAATGGATCCATCAGCCCGATATTTAGTGCGAAATAACCACTTACACCCAACAATATTTTTACCAGGAGGACGAGGAACCAGAGACCAAGTATTATTGTGTAAGAGCGCATGCATTTCGGAGCGCATGGCCTCAAGCCATGTTGGATCTTTCATGGCATCGGTGTGTAATGAGGGATCCGTAGAAGCAAACAAAGCCGAATAAAGACCATGATTAAGGACATGAGGCAAGTCCGCTCGATGTTTAGGTTTAAAAATTCCAGCTTTTGCACGAGTAACCATGGGGTGACCGGTTGGAGGCGGTGGAGGTGGGGTAGGTGAACCTGGGGGTGTGGGAGGAGGTGTATCTGGTGGCAAGACATCATGCGTTGGGGAAGCTGGGCCGGTAGTGACCACTGGTGTTTCGATAGCAGAACCAGGTGCAGTATTGTCTAAAGGCGTGGTAGTGGAGGGTGGTGGAATAGGATCAATACACGCGCGACAAATAGGCGACTGCGGTGGAGATGAAACATGCGCCGATGGAGCATGTATCGTAGATTGTAACGGAGTTGTAATAGATAGAGTATCGAGTAAAAACGAGTGTAAGGGTAAACTAGATAGAGGGGCATGCGTGACAGAATCCCTAAGAGGGAAACATGACTCGTCACATCGAGCATGACGTGTAATGTAAATACGTGATGTCACTGGGTCTAAACATTCATAGCCTTTGTATTGGGAGCTATAGCCAATAAACACACATGGTAGGATTCTTGGTGAGAGTTTGTGAGCCGAGTAATCACGTAAATAGGGATAAACCCTACACCCAAAACGCTTGAAATTTTCATAAGATGGAACACGCCCAAATAAAACTTCAAACAGAGACGTCATGGATAAAACCTTTGTAGGGAGTCTGTTAATAATATAAACAGCAGAGCTGAAGGCATGAACCCAATAAGAGGCTGGAACGTGACCATGAAACACCATAGCAAGCCCAGTTTCAACAATGTGACGATGTTTGCGTTCGACTCATCCATTTTGTTACAGTGTATATGGGCACGAGATGTCAGGATCTAAATCTGAATTACCAAGACTAACTGATTTGAATTTATCAGAGTATAAATCAATAATCTTGCTTTGAATCAAAGTTTAATCAAGAAGTTTGCGGAATAACACTTAATTATTTTATCAAAAACTTTCAGAATCAATAATGAATAAACACACAAGAATTGATCAAGACTGTTTGTATTGCTGAATTCAACGATTACAATCACCTCTAATCTGTTTGATTAGACGAAGAACACAGACTGTTCTTAGGGTTTTACAACCTTAGAGGCTTATGAAAACTTAATCAATAAAGCAATTACAGACTCAAAATATGCAGAAAACTCCTATACAATAGAAAGACCTATTCTATGTATTTATATTGCTTCTTGATATGTTTCCTTGACGAATGATGACTTCTCTGATAGTAGATATGCTGGAATCTTCATGTAGATATCTTTTCCTGAAAATCAGCACTTTCTGTTTCTGAAACTGTTGAGCAGCTTGAATCTCTTGACAGTATGAACAGAGCAGCTTGAGTTGATTTGCTCTGGCAGCTTGAACTTTTACACTGGCAGCTCGAGTTTCTTCAACTAGCAGCATGAACTTTGGATTTACAAGTAAAATCTACTAACAGTCTGAGAAGTCTAAACTAACAGCTTGAATGTACTTAAACTATTTCCCAACAATCTCCCCCTAACTTAAATTCTTTACACAGGACTTTAAGTTCTAAAAAAAATGGAAATGAATAAGTAAACTGTTATTTACAAACCAAGGCTTTCAAAAACTTACAACTGTGCAAGTTTATGATCTATAGCCTTCAAAAATTCTTTCTTCATCTCTTCTTTATCACAAGATATTCTAGCTGATTTAATTTGCAGCAGCATATCTTTTGAAAAATTGTAAAAATCAAGATTGAAGAAGATACCAGATCCATCTGTGAATTTGATTCTGAATGTCTTTGACTTGACAAAAGATCAATCTGCTTGATCTTTCTCCCTTTCTTTTCAGCATCTTCTATCTCTTGTCTTGCAAACTCAGGGTCAACCACTGTACTTAGATCTTTGATGAGTTGCTTGACTTGTGGAAGAGCAGACCTCACTTGTGTAACTGACCCTATATTGTACATCTTTATCAATTCATCTCTGGTCAGCTTCTGTACTATCTGCCAAAAAGTGTCATACTCCTCTTCAGGTCCAGACTCTCTTCTGATTACAAACTTCATTCTCAAGTCACGGTCATCCAGTGACTTAGCAAACCAGTAGTTGATTTGAGGCTTTGTAAAATCATGCTGATCAATCAGCTTCTCTATCTCCATAGCCTTTTGTAGTTGTTGCTCAAAGAGCACCCTTTTAACCGATGAAGGAATAGAGACAACTGCTTGATCAGAGGGAGCAGGTGCACTGGCACCAGCTTCAGCTTGGACTGATTGGGTTGATGGTTGGACTTCTTGGGATGGTTGAGCTTCTGGAGAGACTTGTGTTCTCTGTCTTTTGTCCATCTCCTTATCATGAATCTCCTGCAGCCTTTCAGTAGACATGGACTGAGCCATTTTCTTTGGAATACCTGCTGCAAAGGCAAAATTGATAAGAAATCTTCTATGCTCAGCCTTGGAGTGCCCTGTTGGCATCTTTCTTTTCCTTGCTCCTTGCTTGACCACAAACCCCTTTAAGTAATCACCTAAAGTCTCATCATCATCCATTGGGGTTTGGGCTTGCTGCTCTAATTCTTTGTCTTGTTCTTCTGCTATTTTTCTGGCAACTTCAGCATCAAAGGCAATTTGGGCTTCTTTTGAGGAAAATTTATGCTTTGGTGACTCAATGAGAATGCCCTTGCCCTTGTCTTTTGTAGCAGATGTTGTAGCTTGGACTGTGCTTGATGAAGCTTGAATTCCTTCTCTGATCACAAATCCAGTGGCTTTTGAAGGAGCAGCATGAGTTTTTAGGCTAACAGCATGAGAAGCTGTTGGGACTGCTAGCCTAGAAACTGGAACTGTTGGTGCTGCTTGGACTGTTGTTGTTGGAGCTGCTTGGACTGATTTGGGAACCTCCTGATTCTCCCCCTTTTTGGAAGCATTGGTTTGGTCAGAAGGACCCACAACCTTTGCCCCTTGGGTTTGAATCATCTGCTCTAATTACACAATTTTATTTCCACAGAGAGTGAAGCCTCTGTGTAGATAATCCATACGCTTATTTTGAGCAGCCTCTGCCTGCCTGAGAGCAAAAATTTGAGCTCCCTGTGCAGCAATGATGGACATTTGATATTCCAACATGGCTACAACAGGTTTCAGCTTGGGATCCGTCAAGAGCATGAGTTGCAGACTTGTCTCAAGATCAGAAAACACCTGAGGTGCTTGTGATCTATCACTGACATTAAGACCAGAAGTAGAAACTTCTGGGCCCCTCTTTTCTTGGTTCTGGGGACTTCCAGCTTGTGTTTGCACACTTGCTGTTGCCATGGGCGTGGTCTTAGCTATGTTGGCCCTGTCCTGTGCCTCTTGTGCAGAGACATCAGTAGTGCCAGCCACAGAACCCATATGAACCATCTCTGAAGAGATGTTCACTTCCTGAGAGAGGATGGGAGTTTCCTCAACTGGTTCCCTTTGGATATTCTGTGCAGAAGTATCCTCCTGCACAGGGATATATGGCTCTTGTCTAGGGGAGGAGGAGGAAGGAGCTCCTGGTCCCCTTTTCCTTTTATATAAGTATCTTAGTGGGCGTTTTGGCTGTACAAAAGGATCAGATAGAATATTTGTATCATGAGGAGTGGGTTGGGGTCCTGGGGGTGAAGCAGGAATGTTGGGCTGTGTCTGCTCAGGACCCTCTCCTTTGTTTCCTGGAATGATGTTCATCATTGCAGAGGGCAATGGAGCATCTATACTTACAAAATTGGCACTTGGCTATAACAGCCTTTTGATTGAAGACAATGAGTGCCTGTGGGAAACATGTATCTGTTTATGTAAATGTGGAGTTGTGCAGGTGTGTGCAATAAGTTCTGCCAAAAACCTAGGATACATCAAAAATTTCCCAGTCTTTAGGGAATGATGCCTTAACATCCCCTGAAAAATCATGTTAGAAAAATTGAACTGTTGGCCAGTAGAAAAGCACACTAAGGCAGTGGCAATATTTGAAGAAAACTCAGACCAACCAGTTCTTTTTGGGGCTTAAACATTGCTGAATAATATGCACAAGGTATTTCCATTTAGGAAAAAAGTGTGCCTTAAGAAAAGTAAAAGAATCAGCAGGACCCCTATAACCAATATTTTGAAGACCAAAATGTAAAGCTTGAAGGGATAGGTCGGTTATACCTGAGGCATCTTGAAGATGCAAGTGATGTCTGATGGATTCCTCAGTGATATTGATGATAGTTCCATCAATCTTGGATATGAGGGTAGGCACTCCATTGATTGTTTGAACTGATGCATGATTCCAAAACTGTTCAATATGGGAGATGTATATAGTAGGGTTAATGGATAGGGCATAAAGGACATGGGAGTGCCTGAGGAAATCCATCATTGCATGAAACGGTTGAAGATCAGAGTGTTTTAGGGTGTATGGGAGGCAGTTGTGTTCTTTTACAAACTCCATTGATGAAGTAACGATGGTTTAGGGTTGGAAAGAAAAAGGTGTGATTCGTTCAGAGAGAAAGCAAGAGGCCGTGGAAGAAGAATATGTAACTGGTAGTTACAACTGAACGAAATCGGGACCTTTAAAGGTTTCGAAAAGGTTGGGTCCCGCGCACACATTTGAGAAATTACCCAAATACCCTGCACACTTTGACAGATCAAGTGAAAACAACGAACAGCATGAGAAAATGAACTAGTAGCATGAGAAAATACTCATGCTGTTAGTTTAAAACTTATGCATCTTTTCAATGAAACAGTGTCTCCCCCTTAAATAAGCATACTGAGTAGATAATAATGAAAACCTATTAATCCATGTTTACCATGCCAATATTTGATACTAGGAAAGTGAACCTTCCTACATCAAAAGGTTTTGTAAATAGATCAGCTAACTGATCATCTGTATGTATTTTGGTAACTTGGATTAACTTCTTTTCATTACAATCTCTGATGAAGTGAAATCTGATTTCTATATGCTTGGTTTTTGGGAATTTCACTGGGTTTTGCACAATGCTGATTGCACTTGAGTTGTCAATATTAATAGGAGTGGATAAGAAATTCATACCATAGTCTCTTAGTTGATTTTGAATCCACATTACCTGGGAGCAGCAGCTTGCAGCTGCTACATATTCTGCTTCAGTGGATGATGTTGACACAGTTGTTTGCTTTTTGCATTGCCAAGAGACCAATCTTGCTCCTAAGTATTAACATCCACCAGTTGTGGATTTTCTGTCAATGTTGCAACCACCGTAGTCACTGTCAGAATAAGCAGTTAGTTCAAAAGGAGAGTCTTTATGATACCATAGGCCTAAATGTGGTTGGCCTTTAAGGTATCTAAAGATTATCTTAACAGCAACCAAGTGAGAATCCTTTGGAGAGCATTGAAACCTAGCACACACACAGACAGCAAACATTATATCAGGTCTAGAAGATGTTAGATACATGAGAGATCCTATAAGGGATCTGTATAGATGAATGTCCACATCTATGCCATCTTTGTCTGTATGGAGCTGTTTATGAGGATCCATTGGAGTGCTTGCAACCTTTGTGTCTTGATAGCCAAACTTTTCCAGTATGTCTTTGACATACTTTGATTGACTTATGAATAGACCAGTAGGCTTCTGTTTAACCTGCAGCCCTAGAAAGAATGTGAGTTCTCCCATTGAACTCATTTGAAACTTTTTGTGCATTAGGGTCTCAAATTCTTTGCACAGACAATCATTTGTTGAGCCAAAGATGATGTCATCAACATAGATTTGGACAAGTAGAATCTCAGCTTTGATGGACTTAGTGAAAAGTGTTTTATCCAGAGTGCCTCTCTTGAATCCATTTTGTAAAAGGTATGATGATAGAGTGTCATACCATGCTCTGGGGGCTTGATGGAGACCATAAAGAGCCTTGTCTAGCTTGTACACCTTGTCTGGATACTTGTAGTCTTCAAATCCAGGAGGTTGACACACATATACCTCCTCTTCAATTGTCCCATACAGAAAAGCAGACTTGACATCCATTTGATACACTTTAAATCCTTTGAAGCTTGCATAGGCTAGAAATAGTCTGATGGCTTCAATTCTTGCTACTGGAGCAAAGACATCATCATAATCTATGCCTTCTTCTTGGGTGTACCCTTGTGCTACTAGCCTTGCTTTGTTCTTGATGACTATCCCTCTCTCATCTTTCTTGTTTCTGAACACCCATCTTGTACCTATTGCTCTCTTACCTTTAGGAAGATCTACCAGAGTCCATACATTCTGGATCTTGAACTGTAGAAGCTCTTCTTGCATTGCCTCAATCCAAGATGAATCTTTTAATGCTTCTGATGCCTTTTTAGGTTCTAGTTGAGACATGAAACAGGCATGTTCAAAAGCAGCTAGACTGAATTCAGGAACTGATTGTTCAGCAGCAGCAGTCTCATTGTGAACCATTTTCCTTGTTTGAACAGGAGTGCTTGGATCACCCAGTATTTGATTGAGAGGGTGATACTTGTGAACTCTTAGTGTGGGCTCTCTCTCTGTTTGAAAAGAAGTTCCAAGGTTTGTATCATATCCATCAGAACCAGTGAATGGTTCAGTTTCGGGAACAGCTTGAGTTTTTAGGCTAACAGCATGAGAAGCTGTTGGGACTGCTAGCCTAGAAACTGGGACTGTTTCCTTTTGTGATGGAGCTGTGCTGTCAGGACTTGGGAATGGCATGTCAGTGTCTGGATTTGCATTAAGTGGAGCATTCAGGACCCCTGGAGGATCACATGACAGAAGTGGTAGAGTGGTGAAATCATCCCAACTTGTTGAATCTGCAGCAGTCCGAAACTTTGTGCCAACAGCATGAGAAATTGTATTGGCAGCATGAGAGTTTGTGTTAGCAGCTTCAACCCTGTATGCATCAGCTTCTGCAGTATACTCAACAAAGCTCAGAGAATTTGTTAGTGAATCTAAATCAAACAACCAATCAGGACCAGTGCCTTTGATATTAGTAGTATTTTCATTAAATTCAACATTGGCACTTTCCTCAATTGTTTTAGACACACTGTTGTATACTCTATAGGCTTTGCTTTGAATTGAGTATCCTACAAAGAATCCTTCTTCAGCCTTACTCTCAAACTTCCCTAAGTGAGTCTTAGTGTGAAGAATAGTACATGGGCATCCAAAAGGCTTGAAGAAAGCTATTAGGGGACTTCTGTTATGGAATAACTCATAGGGAGTTTTTCCTTGAGATTGGACAACTTGAACCCTATTTAGAACATAACAGGCTGTATTAACAGCTTCTGCCCAGAAAGTCATTGGCAGATTTGAATCAGCTAGCATTGTTCTAGCAGCCTCAATTAATGTTCTATTCTTTCTTTCAGCTACACCATTTTGCTGTGGTGTTCTTGGTGCACTATATTGTCTAGCAATGCCTTTGGACTCACAGAAACTGTTTATAATTTGGTTTTTAAATTCAGTTCCATTGTCTGATCTTATCACCTTAACTTTGGAGTTGGATTGGTTTTCTATCTTAAGGATAAAAGACTTAACTAGCTCAGCAGTTTCATCTTTGGACCTAAGAAAGTAAACCCAAGTAAACCTGGTGAAATCATCAACAATGACTAAACAATATGCCCTTTTATTCAAACTCAAAACAGATGTTGGACCAAATAGATCCATATGTAACAACTGAAGAACAGATGAGATTGAATTTACTTCTTTGGCCTTACGTGAAGTTTTGTGTTGCTTACCTTTAAGACATGCTACACAATGATCATCACAAATGAACTCCTTTTGTGGTAATCCTCTTACCAGATTCTTTTTAACTAAAGCATTCATGGACTTGAAGTTCATGTGACACATCCTTCTATGCCAAAGAGCAGACTCATTTGATGATGCTTTGGATATTAAACAGCTTAAAGTATTTGATTTAGTCAAGAGATCTGTGTCCAGGCAGTAAACATTGTCCTTTCTTGGTGTTCTTAGTAAAACAAGTTTTTCAGGAACTTTGAAATCCTTTGAAAGAACAATGCACTCAGAATCTGTGAACAGAACAATGTTTTGTTTGTCACAGATTTGAGAGACACTCAATAAATTGTACTTAAGTTGTTCAACATACAGAACATCATGGAATGTCATGTTGCCTGCATTAACAGTACCTTTACCTGTAACCTTACCTCCTTTTGAGTTGCCTCCAAATGCAACAAAACCTCCATCAAAACCTTTGAAATTTGACAAGCATTCAGAATTGCCTGTCATGTGCCTAGAGCATCCACTGTCCAAATGCCATCTTGTTCTCTGAGGAGACCTGTGGTTGCCCTGCACAAGTAACAGCTTAGTCAGTAGTGGAGTAAACCCAAACCAAATTGGTTTTGGGTTGGCCTTGTACATTGACATAACTAAATACTATTTTTGACTTCTTATATTTAGTGAGATCTACTGATGGAGTCTTTGGAGAGTATTTGGTGATAATATGAGGTATCCAACTATTTTGATCATCTTTTCTTCTGACAGTCTCAGATGATTCACTAGCAGTTCCAGATTGATGCTCAGCGGCTTGAGCTGTGTTTGTAGTGCTAACAACTTCAGTTTTTGCACTAACAGCATCAGATTTTGACTTAGCAGTCTGATCTTTTGCATTAGCAGTTTGAGCATCAGATTTGTCCTTGACACACCATATTTGTTTAAAACTTGATTTAGGCTTTGCCAAAACTTGTTTTTGATGTGTGGACTGTTTTTTATTAACTTTTGAAAACCTGTGATCAACTGTTTTCTTTGGAGCTGATGTGGAAGGTTTCACTTTTGAGTGCTTTGCCTGAATGGGATTTGATTTTGTGTGATGCACAGTCTGTTTTGCAACAGCTGGTTTATAAAAACAATCCTTGGCTAAGTGATTCTTCCTTCCACAGTGAAAACATCTTTTGACAGTTTGAATTTGAGAACCAGACTTTTCTGCCAATTTCTGGTTCTTGTTTCTCTGATTTCCTCTTACCTGCTGTTGTTTTGGAAACTTTTGAACACCATGCTTTTGGCATGTGCAGACAGAAACAGTTTTACCTCTTTTATTTCCTTTTGATGAAGATGCAATGTTACAGTTAGAATGTACAGGAACTTGTGGAGTAGCATTGCATACACTCATCTTCTCTTTCCCTTTCTTACTGGGAGCTTGGATCTCTATGGGTGCACTCATTGTGTCACAGTCTTTATTTTGAATCTTATCTTCCTTTGATTTAAGACTGTCATCAAGGATAGGATCTACAATGGTCATAGACTCATCTAGTGGTTCATTGACAAGTCTATCAGCAACCTCACTCATTGGGTGAATGTACTTGTTGTTGTATGGAGGTGGAGTAGCTCTGTATCCTATTCCTTCTTTGGGATTAACCTGAGATTTTACTCTATCTTTAAATTGGACTTCCATTAGGTGTTCCAGCTTTTGATTTGCTAACTTAAAGTTTCCTAGATCTATGTTAACAGATTCTAGTTTCTTATTAGCCTCTAACACCTTTTGTTCAGTCTCTTCTACCTTTTTATTCAGAGATTCTATTTTCTTATTTAGTTCCTTTTTCTCCCACTCATGATAGGTTCTATCATAGCCCATTTGAATCTCATTATCCTTATAATCATTGATCTGTTTTTCCAGATCTTCTATGGCTTGCATGTATTCATATCTCCTTTCTTCCATCTTAGCTAAAGTTTTGCACATGCTCTCATTATGATCTCTGTACTTTTTAACCATATTTTTGCATGATTGAGAGCAGAGTTTAGAATTTACCTCAGATGGTAGTTCAGTGGAGGAGACATTTGATGTTTCTGCCATTAGAGCTTGATTTTGAAATTCTTCCTCTGTCTGATCACTCCAGTCAAACACATTGTCTTCTTGAGAGACAAGTGCTGTTGATGATGATGTTTGAATGGGCTGTGAAGTCCTTGATGGCTGTTGACCTTGAGATCTACATTCTCTGGCAAAGTGACCAAGCTTATGACATTTATAGCATTCCACTTTTGATTTATCAAAAGCTGGTTTGCCTTCTGTTTTGGCTTGAAAGTTGGACCTTCCAGTTCTTTTAAGAAATCTTTTGGCCCTCATGGTCAGCATTGCATGTTGCCACTTTAAATCCATCTCTTCAAGATCATCTGGATGAATTTGTTCCAAGTCTTCAACATTTAGAGCAAATAATCCATCATTGGCAACAAAAGCCTCATAGTGAATTTCAGCAGAGTTGCCATCACCACCTGAAAAAGAATCACAGTTATTAGATTTTTCAGAAGACAGAAGAGCGGTATTGTGATTATAAGAAAAGGATTTCTTTTTAGCATCAATCTCAGTCTCAAACACTCTTAAACTGTTATACAGATCATCCAATTCTATCTCATCAAGAGTATCTTTTGTTCTCCATTGTGCAGCATAGACTATCCATTCTTCTCCAAGAGATCTGAGAAACTTTCTGTTGACTTCATCTTGATCCAGGTTGACCTTTGCACTTTCCAGTTCACTTATCAGTTTGTTGAACCTGTCAAAAATTTGAGTAAGGTTTTCATTCTTGCCACCAGAAAAGTTTTCATACTGCTGTTTCAAGAGGTCCTTTTGATTTCTCTTGGTACTGGCATTACCAGCAAACCTCTTCTCTAAGGCATTCCAAAGAGAGTGAGCAGTATAAAACTTTTTAAACTGATGTTGATAAGCATTAGGAATGGCTATTTGTAATAGTGTAAGTGCTTTCACTTCATTCATTCTAGCCTTCCTTTCAAGTTCAGTTTTTGGAGGAGTTTTGACTGGTTTCCCCTCATCATCAAGTTCTGGATCAACTACAGGAGGAAATTCAATAGCTTCCCATATGGCATAATCAATGAATTGAATATGCTGTTGAATCCTGAGTTTCCACATCTCAAACTCAGTGGGCTTGAGCATAGGCACTTTGAGTCCTTGCCCAGATCCACAGCTGCTGTTTTCAAATTCCATTGCAAAACACTTAAAAATTTAAAAGAAAGTTCTCGACTTTGAAAAACAAAGAACGACCTGTGGCTCTGATACCACTTGTCAGGATCTAAATCTGAATTACCAAGACTAACTGATTTGAATTTATCAGAGTATAAATCAATAATCTTGCTTTAAATCAAAGTTTAATCAAGAAGTTTGCGGAATAACACTTAATTATTTTATCAAAAACTTTCAGAATCAATAATGAATAAACACACAAGAATTGATCAAGACTGTTTGTATTGCTGAATTCAACGATTACAATCACCTCTAATCTGTTTGATTAGACGAAGAACACAGACTGTTCTTAGGGTTTTACAACCTTAGAGGCTTATGAAAACTTAATCAATAAAGCAATTACAGACTCAAAATATGCCGAAAACTCCTATACAATAGAAAGACCTATTCTATGTATTTATATTGCTTCTTGATATGTTTCCTTGACGAATGATGACTTCTCTGATAGTAGATATGCTGGAATCTTCATGTAGATATCTTTTCCTGAAAATCAGCACTTTCTGTTTCTGAAACTGTTGAGCAGCTTGAATCTCTTGACAGTATGAACAGAGCAGCTTGAGTTGATTTGCTCTGGTAGCTTGAACTTTTACACTGGCAGCTCGAGTTTCTTCAACTAGCAGCATGAACTTTGGATTTACAAGTAAAATCTACTAACAGTCTGAGAAGTCTAAACTAACAGCTTGAACGTACTTAAACTATTTCCCAACACGAGATTTGATGGAAAATGCCATGATTTTGAAATAATTCCTTAACATGATGATTTATAAACTCCGTACCACCATCACTTTGAAAAACTTTTATTTTCGAAGAAAACTGATTCTGCACAAAGGTGATGAACATAGCAAATATATTATGAAAATCCGATTTGGACTTTAGCAGGTAGAGCCATGTAAAGCGTGAATAATCGTCAACAAACGTCACATAATAACGATATGTGTCAACCGATGTAACGGGTGACGGGCCCCAAAGATCACAATGTATCAAATCCAACACATTCAAAGCACGTTTCTGGTTATTATTAAATGGCAAGCGGTGTGACTTAGCAAGTTGACAAGGAGAGCAAATAACAGGTTTTGGTAAAATAGAGGAAACCAACAAATGTCCAAGTTTATTTAAAACAGCATTTGTGTCAAAAGACACATGTCCCAATCTTGCATGCCACAATTCATAAGAAGCTTTGGCTTTGGAGCTAGCAAAACAACCAAAAATTTCCGGTGAGGCGGATAAAACATATAGTCCCCGATCACATATTCCTTGAGCTAGAACCTGTTTCGTTAGACGATCCTGAATAGAGAAACAAGATTTAGAAAATACCACATCTACATCATTGTCTTGAGTAAGTTTACTAATAGATAGCAAGTTTTTAGTGATATGAGGAACCACCAAAACATCCTGTAATCGAATCCCGTTTGCAAATTTAGTATTTCCAATAGACGAAATAGGAAGAGTATTACCATTTTCGAATTGCACCTAGGAGTCACCAGTAAATGGCTCGGGTTGAGAAACCGACCTAGAAGAGGAAACCATATGGTCTGTAGCGCCAGAATCAACAAACCAATCTGGACTAGACGAATTCATATGACATTTCGCAAGAAAAGATTTTGCAAGATCAGCCGCGGTAGTGGTGGCGAGTGGCGGGTTGGCAAAAGATTGTAGTCGGGGACACACATTAGCATAGTGTCCATCTTGACGGCATAGTTGACAATGAGGAGGACGGTGTCCACGACCACCGCCACCCGAAAGGTACGACCCCCTCTCCCACGAGACGTGGAAGAATCTGCACGAGCAGAGAAGGCCACAGGTGGGGCAGAACCATGAATCGAATTGAGAAACATTTCATGGCCCTCGGCTTGTGCAAGTAAGTCTCGAAAAATATATGGGGTACGGGAGGCACGAATAGCCATGGAGAATGTCTCAAACGAAGAATCAAGCCCACATAAACTCCAATGAGTTTGGTCAGACTCATCAACGGCATGGCCAATAGCCGCAAGTCTGTTGGCAATTCAAGACGGTAAGATTGATTTCCTATCATTTCCATGATCTTGAACGGGCCAATAAATCTCGGAGCTAGCTTATTTCTCTTTATAAACCGCACCACGTTCTTCATTGGGGATACTTTCAGCATCACCCAATCATTAACTGCAAAACTAATCGATCTGTGCCTATTGTCGTAATATGACTTCTGCCTGCTTTGAGCTTCAAGAATGTTCCTTCTGACAAGTTGAATCTTCTCATGAGTCAACTATAGAAGGGCAGGACCCGGTAAAGGTGATTCACTTGTTTCGCGCCAACAGGTGGGAGTTCTGCACTTTCGTCCGTATAAAGCTTCAAAAGGAGCCATCTTGATCGTTGAATGATAACTGTTGTTGTATGAGAATTCAACCAAAGGCAAGTGGTCATCCCTGTTACCACCTAAATCAAGAATGCAGGCACGGAGCATATCTTCGAGAGTTAAGATAGTGCGTTCACTTTGACCATCTGCATTAGGATGATAAGCAGTACTCATTGAGATTTGAGTACCCATCCCCTCTTGCAGCGCTTTCCAGAATCTTGAAGTGAAACAGCTATCACGATCAGAAACGATAGACTTTGGCACACCATGACGAGAGATAATTTCAGTGATGTACATCTGTTCCAATCTATCAAGAGAGTATGTCTCTTTCATCGGTATAAAATGAGCTGACTTCCTTAATCGATCCACGACTACCCAGATGGAGTCCTGCTGTCTCTTGGTTTTCGGTAACTTTGTAACAAAATCCATGGTTATATGCTCCCACTTCCACTCAGGAACTGGTATTGGTTGCACATCTCCAAAGGGTTTCTGATGTTCTGACTTAACCATTTGACAGACTCTGCAGCTTTCAACGTATTGACCGATGTCTTTCTTCATTCCTGGCCACCAATAATCAGCTTTCAGATCGAAGTACATCTTTGAGCTGCCAGGATGAATAGATAACTTGGACTGATAGGCTTCGTATAGAAGAGTGTTGCGGATTGAACCATACTTAGGAATCCAGATTCGGTTTCCCTTGAGACAATGAAGTCCCAAATGATTCAAAGACAGGAATTGTAATTGCCCCTTGAGATTTTCAGAATAGAGATTCTCTTCTTTCAATTCTTCGGCTTGAGCGGATTTGATGTCTTCGATAAGATCAGAAGAAAATACAACGGGAGTTAGGGCATAACAACACTTTTCAGGATTGAATTTTCTACTCAAAGCATCCGCGATCACATTGGCTTTGCCGGGATGATACAGGATCTCACAATCATAGTCCTTGATAAGCTCCAAGGACCGACGCTGTTTCATGTTCAGATCCTTTTGAGTAAATAGATGCTTGAGACTTTTATGGTCGGTGTAAAGCTGACACGGAGTCCCATAGAGATAATGCCTCCAGATTTTCAATGCAAAGGTAACGGCTGCCAACTCAAGATCATGAGTTGGTGCACTTTTCTCATAGTCTTTCAATTGCCTTGAAGCATAGGCAATGACTTTTCCCCTTTACATGAGGACACAACCTAAGCCAATACCAGATGCATCGCTATAAACGACAAAGTCATCATTGCCTTCTGGTAAGGCTAAGATTGGCGCTTGAATGAGTTTATGCTTCAGAGTTTCAAATGCCTCTTGCTGTTTATCAGTCCATACGAAAGGTGTATTCTTTCGTGTTAGTATCGTGAGAGGCACAACAATCTTCGAGAAGTCCTTAATGAATCGCCGGTAGTAACCAGCCAATCCAAGGAAGCTTCTGATTTCAAAGGCATTGCGAGGCGTTTGCTATTTTTGAACGGCCTCGACTTTGGAAGGGTCGACTGAAATACCTTCGCCAGATATGACATGGCCAAGGAATTGAATCTATAAAAGATAACAAGGTAAAATTTCAAGTTTTGTATTCAAACAAAGAACGCTTAGGAAATAGCTCGAGACAATATAAGTTATACCTGTCACATTTACAGAATTTTGCGTAGAGTCTTTCATTTCTCAATAACTTTAGCAATTGACGAAGATGAACAACATGATCAGCCTCCGTTTTGGATTAAATCAGAATATCGTCTATGAACACGAATACTGACTTATCCAACATTGGTCTGCACGTGCGATTCATGAGATCCATGAACGCCGCTGGTGCATTCGTTAAACAAAATGGCATTACGAGATATTCGTAATGACCATATCTTGTTCGGAAGGTTGTCTTTGGAATATCCTCATCTTTTACTTTCAACTAATGATACCCAGAACGAAGATCAATTTTGGAGAAATAACTTGCTCCTTGTAGCTGATCAAATAAATCATCGATTCTGGGAAGAGGATACTTATTCTTGATGGTGACTTTGTTCAACTCACGATAGTCGATGCACATACGGAGAGTTCCGTCTTTCTTTTTAAAAAAGAAGACAGGTGCACCCCACGGAGATGAACTAAGTCGAATAAAACCCTTTTTAAACAGATCTTGCAATTGGTTTGACATTTCCTGCGTCTCTGCAGGCGCAAGTCTGTAGGGAGCTTTGGCGATTGGAGCGACACCAGGAACTAAGTCAATTCCGAACTCAACTTGACGTTCTGGTGGCACTCTAGAAATATCATCAGGAAATACGTCTGGGAACTCATAGACGATCGGAATATCAGAAAAGGATTTCTTGTTATCTTCAGAGACTGTTTCAGATGAGACAAAACACAAGTAGGATTCGTGACCCTTAGATAGATATTTATTCGCTTTCTCAACAGAAATGAAGCAGTGAGCACCTTTTCGCTTGTCGCCTTTGATTTCTAACACTCGGCCGTTTGAAGTCTTGATTCGGATGATTTAGCGGTTGCAGACAATCATAGCTTCATTATTCGTTAGCCAGTCCATGCCGATGAAGATGTCGAACTCTTTTAACGGAATCGGGATAAGATCGAGGTTGAATACTATGTTATGAACGAGTAATGTGCAATTTCGGTAAACAGAATCAGCCATAACATAATTGTTACTGGCCGTCTCTATATCGAGTATAATAGGAAGCTTTGATGGAGATTTAGACAATCTTTGAGCAAAAAAAGTCGAAATGTATGAACGACTTGCACCGGAATCGAATAGCACTCGCGCAGGTATTGAATTTAGTAAGAACGTACCGGTAACTACGTCAGGGGTTTCTTTTGCTTCCTCCGCTGTCATCTGGAATGCACGAGTTCTTGCAATTGGAGTTGCGGCTGAACTTTTCATCGTAGAACCTCCAGCTGATGATTGCGATTGGCCTCGATGTCCACTCTGACATTGATACATAAAATGTCCATGCTTTCCGCATTTTGCACATCCAAGACCCCGCTGGGGACATTCTTCGCTGCTGTGGCCGATCCTGCTACATACATAACAGGTCACATCATTGGGATTGCACATTCCCGTGTGTGATTTCCTACATCTTTTACAGTATCGAGGCTCATTCGTGAGAGAGTAAGCTTGAGCTTTTTGAGGCGAGCTGTATTGTTGAGACTGCTGGGGTTGCTGAGATTGAGATTTGTTGGGCTTAAAGAATTTGCCGAATCTCTGTTTCTTTGGGGGAGATGGACATGTCGGGTTCGTTGATGGAGCATAGAGTTGATCGCCATACTCTAGATATCCCCTCTCGATCTGTCTTGCAGCTTCAACCATCTCTAAGTAACTTTTATACTTTATCGCGCTCATCGGGTGTCGGTATCTTGGATTAAGCCCTCCGCGAAATCTATTCATTTTTCTTTCCTCGGTGGCTACCTGATATGAGGAATAGCTACAAAGCCGCGAAAATTCATGCTTGTACTCGTCAACGATCTTGGTTCCCTGAGTTAGCTGCATCAATTGAACCTCCATTTTGTCTTGTTGGTCAACAGGACAATACTTTGCGTTGAACATTTCAAGAAACTGATCCCATTCTAAAGTCTAGATGACCTCCTCGCCATAAATACTCCTCTGTGTCTTCCACCAAGCACGGGCATAACTTACTTTCTTTGATTCTAAGCAATCGGATATCCTGAAGATTTCTTCAATGTGACTGATCCAATCCATCGCCTGAATTGGATTGACTGTACCCTCAAAGTTAAGGGCACCACTCGCTTTAAAATCTTTAAACTTACAACCTTTCGGCTGTTCAATTTGGGCATTAGGGGTGGAGTTATCAGAATCAGATTCATCATTCTGGACTTGTTTATCTTTTCGCTTATTCTTTTTATCAGCACGTCTTTTTGCTTCGGCCTCATCTCTAGCCTGAAGCTGTTCTTGCATATTCTTGTTTTGTTGTTCCGAGTGTTGGGCTAATAGTTGTTGTACCATTTCAAACATTTGCTGGGGGGTCATATTATTGGGAATGTCACCTGATCCTGACATCTTTACTGGAAATTAAAATCATTTAATTATCAGTTTATAGACTTAGATCTATGTACCCTTATTCCCATCCTAACAGTCTGTACATCCTATCTCAGTTCAAACCACCTAAATGATTGATACATATGTATTGCTTCAGTTTGAGACCAAGTATTACTCACGTAATACTTGATTCACTCAAACTATGGGCTCTGATACCATCCTGTGAAGACCAGTCCTTACGGGGCAGTCCTCAGAGTCTAGGTCCCACATCATGCAACATGATATCAATCATGACTAAGATACAGTAATTAAGTTGCGGAATTTCAAATTACAGTACAAACATTTTAGGATAAGTTTAATATAATTTCAGTACAGTATTACAGTTTTCAAATTAAACTTATAAAGGGTACAATCTAATTCATGTCATCATACAATCAAATCAAATCTACCCAAACCACCACAATTATCGTCTGCCAATCTGTACCGAAAGATTTGTTGAGTAGTGGTCTATGAAAACTTCAACTTGATTCTTGTAAGACCTAAGAACTAGGTCCAGCAGGTGCATTTCCCCTATCTTTTCCTGTAAAAAGTTAAACAAAAACTATAAGCAATGCTTAGTGAGAATATAGATTTTCAGATTACATGCATTTATCAAGCGGATCATGGGTCTAGCGTGACATATCTTGACTGCCGCTACAGCCACTCATGATTGAGACATAGTAGTCATAGAGTCGGATGATGTTCAGGCCACGCTCACGCTTTAATTGTAGGGATCAGCCACATACTGGGCTAGCTACCAGTAAATCAACATGGCGGAACATCGGAGTATCATTACCTAGTTCAATAGAACTGGTGAATTAGCATGGTCTAGAACAATAGACCGTCAAGGCTAATCATTCTAAACTGAATTGATATGTCAAAAGTGTGAGCAATAATGAGATCATAAGTCATCAAGGTCATGATAGCAACAAACTCATAGCAATATAAGTACAATGTCATGCGGAATGATAAATCAAATAGCTATCATGATCCACAGGGCATCACCGAACCATGGTGAGAACTGGTCACAATCCAGCTGATCATATATGAATGTCAAATTAATCTATCATTAACAATATGTCTCAACCGGAAATCTAGCATGTAAAATTGAATATCTATAACTCACTGGTTCTGTGGTCTTTATCAAGCAGATTAAATCCACCACCCGAGTTATCTCAGGATTTATCTTTAAATCTTTGTCTATCTGATCTCTGGCTTTTCTTTTCAAATCTGTGACCCACTGTCAATATCTTTAATCTTTTGATCTTTGTTCAGAATTTATCTGAACCTCTCCAGAATTATATCATGGCAATATCATTAGCTTTTAGCTTTAAAATCTTTATTTAATCTGATTCTGATAACAGATAACTCATCAATCAATTCATTATTAATCTTTAATTGTTATCTTAAAATATCAAAATAAGACATCCGGATTCGGACCATCCGGATTCGGACCGAAATGGCCATCCGAAGTGGCATCCGAATTGGACCATCCGAACTCGGGTCATCCGAGTTCGGACCACTTTCTCATCCGAAGCAGGCATTCGTATTTGGGACCATCCGGAGTGCATCATCCAAATTAGCGTCTTATCCGAATTCGGTCCCATCCGAATTCGGATTCATCACTTATAATTTTCAAGAAAATGTTCTTAGTGTTCTAACTCTTATTCATACGGATTTTTACTAAAAATTCACTAAACCCATTTTCATTAACATGCAATGTAATAAAATGTTATATTATCATATTTGGGTTGTTTTTATACTATTTTCCCTATCAAAAACACCATAAATTGATCAAAATCATCCAAATTCCTTTCTTTTTGTCAAGAACACAAATTTTCACAAAAACTCAGATTTGTACTTATTTTGGACGATCTAAACTACAATTTTTGTTTCTGTAACTTCTAAATACTTAAATACATGATTATGTACTGAAAATCTAAACATGCAACAACAAATTCATGTTATAAATCTATGGTTTCGGTTTTTCTCAAAACCGAACCAAACTTCATAAAATTTCGAAATTAAACTGAATATTACCTTGAATTCTTGTAGATTCTTGTTGTTGGATGCTTCTTGTAACCTTTACTTGTCTTAATTCTTCAATTTAATGCAAAAATTATGGTTTCTTGATAATTTGTTGAAGATGGCTGTAGGTTTTGGTGAGAAGAGAGAGAGAGAGAGAGAGTTAAAGTTTTTCTTAAATGATGATAATGAGTCTTTAATTCCATTATTTGGAATTACATATTTCAACTTTTAGCATATGACCACTTTAACCCCTCCACTTTGTATTTTACACCTCTTTTAATTTGATCATCAAAATAGTTTGAAACAATTATATTTAACTTAATTAATAATTTCATTACTTAATTAAATTACAAAACAAATAATGTAATAAAATTACATTTTTAATCTCAAAATACTGAATGTAAAGCTCAACTAAGACTAGGTTGTTACAAAGGCCTATGGCCACGATTTTTTAGGGTGACAGATGCCTATTTTTGTACTAGTTATTTAATGTAATACTTCGTATAATTAACACAATTATGTCAAAATATCTATTTAAGTATTGAAGTTTAAATAATATTCAAATAATGACACTGTGGTTTGTCTTTTCAAAATGAAAGATTATATTGGAGGGGTGTGTAGTGTATGGGTGTTGATAGTTGGAGGGTTGCGGGTGGCCAAAGGCCAAACCCCCTCCTCTTTTCTTTTGGAAACCGTCCAAACACACATTTGATTTTTCTTGCATATTGAAAGCAGAAGAGAGAAGAAAAAGAAGACTTGAGCTAGGGTTTGGTTGGGTGATCGAAAGTGGAAGATTTGGAGGCTAACTCTGGGAGTATTGTGGTTTCTCTAAACGTATGATTACCTCTCCTCTTCATCCTCTTTTCTACCTCTTTGAGTTGCTCCATTAATGGAGTGCAAACCATATTGGGTTTTTGTACCGAATGATCAATGTGGCTCGAATCTTTGAACATGTATTAGTATGTTGTTATATGATCAAAATGGATCAATAATATGTAAATACATTTGTAATTTAGGTTAGTTTTGGTTGAAATCCATTTTAGGGCTCAAATGAACTCCAATGGATCAAATGGATAAATGTAAGTAATTTGATGTTTTGGAAGCTCTAAATGATCACAAATATGTATATGAATGTGTTGCCAATAATTTCATATTGATGATGGTTGATAGAAATGAATTTGGTGGTTGGGGCAATTAAACCCGTAGGCAGGAGAAGTGCATGCATGGGTCGACTCTAAGAGTCGTATTTTGATTCGAAGAGTCAAACCCCTTCAACAAAAAAAATTTATTTTTAGCTACGGGGTCCTACGCTAGTATCTAATACTTGCAAAACATCTCTAATTTAATGTGTTTAAAGGGTTTTAAAGCATAATTCCACATTCAGGTCTCATAGGATCCCGAAATAAACCGAGACATTCTGTTTGGAACTCGAAACCTTGTCAGGAAATTTTTAAAGGCTAATTAGAACATGAGGGCTTATGATTAGTATATTTGAGTTCTATGTAGATGTACATTGTTGTTTAAACTCGATTGGAACGACTTGGGCCCATATAGGCCAACAATCGTTCGGTTTGGGAACCGAAACTAAGTTTGGTAGACTTTATGAGCCGATGTGTAACTTGACACTTACTTGCACACAATATGAAACCTTTGTATGTAAATTGAGTTGTTGAAGTTCATTCAGTAAAGTTAAGCCTTGTTGGGCCTTATTATGGCTCGATTTGGAAAACTTGAAGTTTTATAATATCAAACACTGTGAGTTCTAGCATTTATTATTCATGATGTTCATTATGTGTTGGGGGATATGTCATAAAATGCTACATATGTGACTTTTTGGGTTTCATTCTAATTATAATTTTCATGTTTTAATCGTATTGGTATGGGACTTGGAACTTCTATAATGAATGGGATGCATTGATTCATATCATTATCCTTTCACTTGGTCTCACCTGGATATCCATGTTTATGGACTAGCTCTAAGTCATCAAATTGAGCAATGGACTAGCTTTAAGTCATGAACTCAAGAAATACATATTGGACTAGCTCTAAGTCAGCAAAGTGAGCAATATATCTTGGACTTGCTCTAAGCCAACAAACTGAGCAATATATTGAGGACTAGCTCTAAGTCTTAATTAAGCATTTTGTCATGTGAATGTTGGTTGTATTATTTTGGACACTTTTCTTGTATTGTTCATTTTCTTTTATATATTCTAGTAACTCACTCTGGCTACCTCCCATCAGTAACATACCACCTTGAGGCATTTAGTTGGGACTTCGTATTTGGTACATGCTTTTGATGTATAGCTTTTGAGGAAGGGATTGTTAGAAGACTACCTAAACTTTGAATACATGTAATTGGTGATAGAATACTTGAGAAACTTCGATCCATAATTCAACACACTTTGTTGGATTTATGAAACAAAGTGAGTTGAATCACGTTGATAATTATTTTATTATGGAAAAATTTTAATTCATACGCATTTCCGCAAGTATTACCATCTAATTACGGTAATTGTGGTTGAAACATCTATTTTAGTTGTAAGGGTGTTTCATTTTGGTATCAGAGTTAGGTTTCATTGACTGAGTATAGTCGATGATACTCAACACTGAACGTGATTTCAGATTCATGTATTTGTTAGGCACAAAAAGGCCTCAGTCAAACCCGCTCTACATCATAGGGGGAGATTTTTAATCAAACCTGTTTGATGCACTGGAAGGTATAATTTAAGGCCTGTTTATGTCTTAATGAAACCTGAAAAGTGATTTGCAATATCAGCCTAAAGCTGTTTACCCTGTTGCATTCGTTGCAACAAAGGCAGTTTGTCCAAGCTGTTCTGTTTGCTGAATAGGCTGGACATAAACTGTCTACGCAGCTCTACGCTGATGAGCAGCTTGGACAGTTCACAAGTGTTCTGTTCTTTGTGAACAGAACCTGTTCTTTGTGAACAGGTTAAACTCTTTAGGGAATATGTTTCCAAGTCCTCATGTAATGTTTTTGGCTACAAGATCAGTTTACAAGTCGAAGACAAAGTGGAAAACAGAACGGCACAGATTGCCCACGTTGTTCTGTTTACATGAAGACAAATGGATATCTGAAAAGGGTGACAGACCTTTTCTTATATCAAAATGGCCTTAACAAAAGAAGAAAGATGCAAAGTTGACATTCCTATTTTGGTTAAAGCCTTATGCAACAGTGACAAAAAGAAAAAGACAAAGATTCTGCCATGTGAAGAAAAATATGCTTTATCAGAATGTGCAGAAAAGGTGTCTTGTCTTTTTGGAAAGACTTTCCACTATCTCATCTGTCCAATGAAGAAGCTTCACTGAGATTCTCCTTTTGAGTATAAAAGGAAGCTTCTAAGGATTGTGAGATATCCAAGAGTGTGAAATCAGAACGTGCATTGAAGTGTGTTATTCCATGCATGCAAGTCTGCTTAAATAAAACAGTAGAGTGTGTCTAAGCTGTCTTTGTTTAAGCTGTCCATCTGAGTCTTGTAAAATCAGTGAGTGCATCTAAGTGAGTGTAGTCACTGTATGTAGTCTGAGTGTGTCTTAGATTAGTTTGAACAACTGTTGTATTTGTAATATCAGCTTGAACCTTTCCGCAGTCAAGCTTGTTTGTAATTAACACTTGTTAATAATATACACAAACATTGAGAAAAGATTGTTAAGTTTTTAAATATGTATTCACCCCCCCTCTACAGCTTAGAACTATACACTTGGGAAACCTTTTGGGACCTACAACTGGTATCAGAGAGGTTAGAGTGTGTGTCAACTCTAGATCTCTCATTCTCCCTACTTTCCCATGGACAACAATGCTGCAAGTTCCTCCTCGTACTATGACAATGGGTCAATGGCAAAACCCCCCAAGTTCAATCATCAGAACTTCTCTGGTTGGAAGTGCAGAATGATGCTCTATTTAGAGAATCTGGATGTACAACTACCAGAGATAGTAATGGAAGGTCCCTATGTGCCAAATTCTGTTACTACCATTACTCTTGCTGTTGAAGGAGCTGCCCCTGAAATCAGAACCTTTGAGAAGGCCAAAGCTCAATGGTCTGATGAAGACAAAAGACTGGTTGCTCTGGATGCAAAAGCCAGGAATAACTTGGTTATCTCTCTGCCTGATGATATGTTCAAACAGGTTGAGAAGATGAAGACTGCAAAGGAGATGTGGGATACTTTTGTGTACTGTCTATGATGGTCCCACAATCACACTGGATAACAGGATCAACAATCTTGTTAGACAGTATAAACTCTTCTTTGAAAAACCAAAGGAGTCACTCACAGAAACCTACACCAGGTTTACTGCTCTTGTTAATGGTCTCAAAGCTGTTGGGATCACAAAGGACAGCCTGACTCTGGTGAACAAGTGCTTAGACATTTTGCCTGAAGAGTGGAACTATTTCTCTACCATCTTAAGAAATTCAGGTTCCATCAAAGGCATGGATCTTGTAAACTTATATGGATCTTTACTGAATGATGAGCAGTCAAGGCAACAGAAAAGAAATGCCTTGGAGATGTCTAAGAGAGGTGCTGCCTTAGTGGCCAACGTGAGACAACCTGTTGGGCAGGTATGTGATGTGTTCACACAACCTGATCAACAGGCTGATGATGAAAGGGAAGAAATGTCTGACGAGGAAGACAATGCAGATCTTGCTGAACTTGATGATGAGCAAATGATTGCAATGCTTGTCAAAAGGTTCAACAAGAAAAGGTTTGGAAGAAAAATGCTGCAGGGGAACTCAAATGCTGTAAAAAAGAAGGCATTTGATAAATCTAAGGCTGAGTGCTTCAAATGTGGCAAGACTGGCCATATAGCTGCTGACTGTGTGTCAAAAGCTGTTGGTCAGTCATCCAAACCATTCAAGACTAACAGGGACGATGGCTACAGGGTTAATTACCTTATGGCCATGGCTAAGCTGAAAAAGTTGGAAAACTCAGTGGGTTCCAACAAGCAAAAAGGACTCATGGCTGAGACATGTGATTGGGAGGAGTCTGATTCATCCTCAGATGAAGAAGACAACAACTGTCTGATGGCCAACACTGACGTCCCATCAACAAGCAACTTCAAACAGGATTTGGCTAAAGCTGAAGCCTTCAGCAGCTTAGAGAACTGGAACCCCACAATGATGTACAAGGTACAAAACTTTATGGCTTACAGTTCTTAAGAAAAAGAAAAAATATTTAAATATATGCTTGTTGATTTAAAAGCTGCTGTTGAGAAGCACAATGTTTTACTGTCTGAAATCTCTAGGCTTAAAAATGATCTTGACACAAAATCTAGTAAACTGGACAGCTTCGATAAGTTGGAAACCGAGCTTGATGAATTAAAACACATCAACTCCATTTTACTGGAAGAAAAGAGAGAGACAGATGTAAAACATGCAAAGCTTTAAAAGATAGTTGACTCTTGGTGCCAATCTGCACAAAAAGTCAGCCATTGTATAAGTCAACAGAATCCTGCACAAATCCAAGCCTATCTTGGAGGGCATCTTGATAAAGCAGCTTCTATTGTTGAGATTAATAATCTGAAGGATGTCTTATCCACTCTTGGTGAGCTTCCCAACACTTTCATCCAGAAAGTAAATGGTAAGCTAGTTTCAAAAAACAGGTTTGTCAGGCCTCAAAATGTTGACAGCTTGTGTGAAAAAGCCCTAAAAGCTGGTGATGGAATGTGTTCTCCATCAAATCAGCCTGCTAACTGCTCTGCTGATTCACACAAGCAGAAGAAAGGAAAAGATGCTCAAACTGCAGCCATGGAGACTAAACCTGTTGACAAAACAACCTCTAGGTCCAAAGCTGATGGTAAGAGACATGTTAATCCTTTTGATGCTAAACGTTTTGAAAATAAGTTTTCAAAAGGTAAGAAGCTTGCTTTCAACAAGGGTAAGTCTCATGTTAAAATTAAATCTGCTGTGGTTTCAAATAAGTTTTCAAATCATAGTGGAAAACTGGTTATAAATGAAAATAAGTCTTTTAAAACCAGAAGCAGTGATTATGTTGATAAGCAACATCAATCACATCTCAGTAAGGGCAAAGGCAAAGCCATTGCTCAACCTGAGAAATCTTGGAATAAGTTTCCCAAACCTATCGAAGGTCAAAAACCAATCAAGCTTCCTGTATTTGACATCTGTCCTCCCAAAAAGAGGAAAGAAGAAACAGGCAAAGCTGTTGCTATTGTGCCTTCCACCTAAACTGTTGATTCATCTAAGAATAGTAATAAGTTTTCCAAATCTGCTGACAGAATCAACAAAAATAATTCAGAATATGTTTCTGAAAGCTCTTCTTCCAAAAAGGCTAAAAAGAGAAAATGCTATAAATGTGGGAAGAAGACACACATGGCCAAAGACAGTCCTGAAACTGAGGACATGAGGCCTGTTGACTCTGCTAGTTCCATCATTGCTAAAACAAGTAGTGTTGGAAGTAACTTAGTTAATGAAAGTGGTATCCAAAATGATACCATTCAAATAGGAAATATTAGTGTGGATATCACTAGCCCATCAACAAACGTTGATGAAGTAGGAGAACTCATCCCTATGATGAGTTCCCCTAAGAGTAACTAATATTTTCCTTTGACACTCTGCAGGACAAACAACCATCCCAGGTTTGGTACTTTGACAGTGGCTGCTCAGGACACATGACAGGTTGCAAGGACCCACTGAGTGATCTCAGGCCTGAAAAAGGGCCAAAAGTAACATTTGGTGACAATGTACAGGGATCCACTGTCAGGATCAAAATCACCACTACCTAAGATTAACTGGTTAGAATAAATCAGAGTGTAAAACCAATAATCTTGTATTGAATCAAAGTCCAATTAAGAAGTTTGCGGAATAACACTTAATTGGTTTAAGAAAAACTTTCAGAACTAATAACACATAAAGATAATCAAAAAATCAAATCTTTTATATTACCAAACTCACTGATTACAATCACCTCTAATCTGTTTGATTAGACGAAGAACACAGATTGTTCTTAGGGTTTTACAACCTTAGAGGCTTGAGAAACTTAATCAGAAAGCAATTACAATTGAAGCACACGATTACAAAATTGCACGTACAGACTTACAATAGAAAAACCTATTCTATCTATATATAAAGCCTTCTGATTTGTTTACTTGAGGAACTCTGATTTCTCTGGTAGTAGATATGCTTGAATCTTCAAAAATAAATCTATTCCTGAATTTCAGCACTTTCTGTTTGTTAATCTGTTGAGCAGCTTGAACTTTATCTGATGAGCAGCGTGAACTTAAACAGCTTGAACTTTTAACTCTGGCAGCTTGAACTTTTGAATTAGCAGCTCGAACTTACTCAACTAACAGCTTCACTGTTGTAATTACATAGAGAAACTACTAACAGTCTGAGAAGTCTAACTAACAGCTTGACATACTTAGAATATTTGCCAACAATCTCCCCCTAACTTAAATTCTTTACACAAGACTTTAAGTTTCTATACAAATAAGGAAATAAACAAAGTAAAACTGTTATTTACAAACTAAGGCATCCAAAAACTTATAATTGTGAAAGTTTCTGCTGTATTGCCTTTATGAAATCTCTTTCCAACTCCTCTTTATCACAGTGAATCTTCATTGAGCTTATTTGGAGTAGCCAAGCCTTTGGCAGATTGAAAAATTCCAAATTGTAGAACCTGCTGGATCCGTCTGCAAGCTTGAGTCTATATGTCATTGATTTGGCATATACATCAACCTGTACAATCTTCATCTCCTTGGCAGCTTCCATTTCTACTCTTGTAGACTCTGGATCAAAAATGCTTCTAAGATCTTTTACATTTCTTTGAACCCAGACACATTGAGATCTTGAATGGCTAACAGTTCCAATATGATGCAATTTTGTCAGATCATCTCTAGTTAGCTTTTGTGCCATCTGAGCTAGGCTCTTATATTCTTCTTCTGGATCAGCCTCTCTTCTAATTACAAAATGATAGTCCAAATCAATGTCATCCATTGACTTAGCATACCAGTAAGTAATAGGTGATTTAGAGAAATCATATTGATCCAAGGCCTTTTCAATTTCCAGTGCCTTCTGAAGCTGTTATTCAAACAATACTCTTTTAACCTAATCAATCTTTGTTTGTGGAGGAGGATCACTAGCAACAACTTGAACTGGTTCTTGTTGACATTGAACTTGTTGGGAGGCTTTGGCTGCTTTTTCTTTTTCCTTCTCCTTGTCATATAAGTCCTGAAGCTTTTCTTTTGGCCATGACTGAGCCATTACTCTTGATAGTCCAACTGATGCAGAGAAGTTTATCAAAAATTTTATATGTTCTGCCTTTGAATGCCCTGTTGGCATTTTCCTTTTCTTCTGATTCTGCTTGACCACAAACCCTCTTAGATGATCACCTAAGGTTTCATCATCTTTCATTTGAGCATGAGTTTGCTGGTCTAAGAGTTCATCCTGTTCCTCTGCTAATTTCCTTGCTAATTCAGCATCATGAGCAACATGGGCTTCTTTAGTAGTGAATTTAATCTTTGGAGATTCAATTAGAATGCCTTTACCCTTATCTCTGGAAGCTGAGGCTGTGGATTGGACTGTTGTAGCAGGAGCCTGAGAACCTTCTTTGATGACAACTCCAGTTGTCCTGATGGGAGCAGCTTGAGTTTCTAGGCTAACAACTTGAGTAGCTGTTGGGACTGTTAGCCTAGAAACTGGAACTGTTGGAGGGGAGGTTGAAGCTGTTTGGACTGAAAGTGGGGTCTCCGGATTCTCCCCCTTTTTGGATGCATTGGTTTGGCCAGGTGGACCAAAGACCTTTGCAAGCAGGGATCGAACCAATTTCTCAAGCTGGATAATTTTGTTTCCACAGAGTGTGAACCCTTGATGAAAATAGTCCAGTCGTTGATGTTGGGCTGCTATAGTCTGTTGCAGAGCTTTGATTTGTGCCCCCTGTGCAGCAATAATGGACTTATAATGTTCCAATATAGCTACAACAGGTTTCAGCTGTTGATCCGTTAATGCCATAAGTTGCAGACTAGCCTCAAGATCTTCAAATGAGAGTGGAATTTGAGATCCATCACTGACAGGAATTCCAGAGGTAGAAACATATGGGCCCCTTTGTTCTTGGTACTGGGGACTTCAAGAAGGTGCTTGCACACCCTCTGTTGCCATGGGAGTGGTCTTAGAGATGTTGACACTGGCATGTGCCTCTTGTGCAGAGACAGCAGTAGTGTCAGCCACAAGCCCCATATGGACATCCTCTAATGGAATGTCCACCTCCAAATTGAGGGTGGGAGAGTCCTCAGTGGGTTCCCTTTGGATATTTTGTGTAGAAGTGTCCTCCTGCACAGGGATATTTGGAACTGGTGCTTGGGCTGAGGAGGAAGGAGCTCCTGAAACCCTTTGTCTTTTGTATTTTAGGAGTGTGGGAGGTGGGGATGTATGTGTAACAGCAGGAGCAGATGGAATGTTTGTATCATGAGGAGTGGGTTGGGGTCCTGGGGGTGAGGCAGTGATGGATGGCTGAGCCTGCTCAGGACCCTCTCCTCTGTTTGTTGGATTGATGCCCAGTATTGCAGAGGGCAATGGGACATCCACATTCAAAAAATTGGCACTATGTTTTAAAAGTCTTTTAATGGATGGGAAAGAGTGCCTATGGGAAACATGTAGCCTTTTATGTATATTAAAATTATTGCAAGATTTAGTAATTATTTCAGCCAAAAATCGTGGATACATCAAAAATTTCCCATTCTTTAGGGCATGATGCCTCAACATCCCCTAAAAAATCATATTTGAAAAGTTGAACTGTTGGCCTGTTAATAGACACACTAGAGCAGTGGCAATGTTTGAGGAAAACTTAGACCAACCAGTTCTTTTGGGACTTATACATTGTTGAATGATATGCACAAGATATTTCCACTTAGGGGCAAAGTGTGCTTTAAATAAAGTAAATGAATCAGTAGGGCCCCTATACCCTATTGCAAAAAGTCCTTCATGTAAGGCAGTAAGGGGTAGATCAGATGTACCTGAGGCATCTTGAAGATGCAAATGTTGGCGTATGGTCTCCTCAGAAATAGTAATAGGGTTGCCATGAAAAAGAAGTGACTCCATTGACGGTTTTTACTGTGGTAGATTTCCAAAACTGCTCTATATGAGCCACATAGATGGTGGGATTGACAGTGAGGGCATGATGGATATGGGAACTTCTGAGGAAGTCCATCATGTCGTGGAATGGTTGAAGGTCAGTATGTTTGAGAGAATAAGGGAGGCAGTTGTGCTCTTTGACAAACTCCATAAGAGATTAAAGCAGTGATTTAGGGTTTTAATCAACTGTGTGTGAATCGCTCAGAGAGAGAAAGAACAGATCGTTGGAAGATATTTTTGCAACTGGTAGTTGCAATTGAACGAAACTGCGACCTTTAAAGGTTTGGACATTTCGATAATATCTAGTCCTGCGCACACACTTATAAGAAATTACAGAATTACCCTGCACACTTTGACAGATCAAGTGAAAACAACTAACAGTTCGAGCAAAATTAACTAGCAGCTTGCGAAAAGACTCAAGCTGTTAGTTGTAAATTAAGCATATTCTTATGAAACAATGTCTCCCCCTTAATAAAGCACATGAAATAACTATGTTCTTCATAAAATGAGAGAGAATGATGAAAAACAAATTAATCCATATTAACCATACCAATATTTGATACTAGGAAGGTGAATCTTCCTACATCAAATGGTTTTGTAAATAGATCAGCTAACAGATCATCTGTATGAATTTTGGTAACTTGGATTAATTTCTTCTCATTACAATCTCTTATAAAATGAAATCTAATGTCTATGTGCTTGGTTTTGGGAAATTTCACTGGATTTTGTACAATGCTTATTGCACTTGAGTTGTCAATGTAAATAGGAGTAGATAGGAAGTTCATACCATAGTCTCTCAGTTGATTCTGAATCCACATCACTTGGGGATAGCAGCTGGCAGCTGCTACATATTCTGCTTCAGTAGATGAGGTGGAAACAGTTGTTTGCTTTTTGCACTGCCAAGAGACCAGTCTTGCTCCTAGATATTGACATCCACCAGTTGTGGATTTTCTATCTATGTTGCAGCCTCCATAGTCACTGTTAGAATAGGCTGTTAGTTCAAGAGGAGAGTCTTTAGGATACCATAGGCCCAATTGTGGTTGGCCCTTGAGATATCTAAAGATTCTCTTAACAGCAAACAGATGTGAATCCTTTGGAGCACATTGAAACCTGGCACAAACACAAACAGCAAACATTATATCAGGTGTAGAAGATGTGAGATACATTAGTGAACCTATCAATGATCTATATAAGTGAATGTCCACATCCACCCCATCTTTGTCTGCATCAAGCTGCTTGTGAGTGTCCATTGGAGTACCAGCCACTTTGGTATCTTTGTAGCCAAACTTTTCCAGGATATCATTTACATACTTTGATTGACTTATAAAAAGTCCTGTGGGTTTCTGCTTGACCTGCAATCCTAGAAAGAAGGTGAGTTCTCCCATTGAACTCATTTGAAACTTTTTATGCATCAAGGTTTCAAACTCCTTGCACAGAATGTCATTTGTTGACCCAAAATTGAAATCATCAACATAGATCTGAACAAGCAAAATATCTGATTTGATGGACTTTGTGAACAATGTCTTGTCCAGAGTACCTCTCTTGAATCCATTTTGTAGAAGGTATGAGGACAAAGTGTCATACCATGCTCTTGGGGCTTGGTGGAGTCCATAGAGGGCTTTGTCTAATTTGTAGATTATGTCTGGATATTTATAGTCCTCAAATCCAGGGGGTTGACACACATAAACCTCTTCTTCAATTGTACCATACAGGAATGCAGATTTCACATCCATTTGGTACACATTGAACCCTTTGAAGCTGGCATAAGCTAGGAACAGTCTGATGGCTTCTATCATTGCTACTGGGGCAAAGACATCATCATAATCTATTCCTTCTTCTTGAGTGTATCCTTGTGTTACCACTCTTGCTTTGTTCCTGATTACTACCCCTCTTTCATCCTTCTTGTTTCTGAAAACCCATCTTGTACCAATTGCTCTTTTTCCTTTAGGCAATTCAACTAGAGTCCATACATTCTGAATCTTGAATTGCAAAAGTTCTTCTTGCATTGCCTCAATCCAAGATGGATCTTTCAGAGCCTCAGATGCCTTCTTAGGTTCTAATTGTGACATAAAAGATGCATGTTCAAAGGAAGCTAGACTAAATTCAGGAACTGTTGATTCAGCATCAGTGGACTCCTTGTGAACCATTGTCCTTGTTTGCACAGGTGTGCGTGGGTCTCCCATTATCTGATTGAGAGGATGATACTTGTGAATCCTGAGTGTGGGTTCTCTTTCTGTCTGAAATGATGTTCCTAAATTTGTATCATCACCTTCAGTACTACTTGATGATTCTGCTTCAGGAACAGCTGGACCAGAAGATGGGATTGTTTCCCTATTGGATGGAGCTGATACCTCAACACTTGGGATTGACACTTCATAATCTGTATTTGTATCATGTTGAGCATCCAGTACTCCTGGTGGGTCACAAGATAGAAGTGGTAGTACAGTATACTCATCCCATTTATCAGAATCTTCAACAGTTTGAAACTCTATGTCAACAGCTTGAATGTTTGTGTGACCAGCATGAGAATTTGTGTAGGCAGCTTCAACATTGTCTTCATCAGTTCCTGCAGTATACTCAACAAAGCTCAGAGAATTTGTTAGTGAATCTAAATCAAACAACCAATCAGGACCAGTGCCTTTGACATTAGCAGTATTTTCATTAAACTCAACATTGGCACTTTCTCAATGGTTTTAGACACACTATTATATACTCTATAGGCTTTGCTTTGAATAGAGTAACCTACAAAGAAACCTTCTTCAGCTTTACTTTCAAACTTTCCTAAGTGAGTTTTAGTGAGAAGAATAGTGAATGAACAACCAAAAGACTTTAGAAAGGCTACTAAGAGAACTCTGTGATGGAATAACTCATATGGAGTTTTCCCTTGTGATTGAACAACTTGAACCATATTTAGGACATAACAAGCTGTATTGACTGCCTCTGCCCAAAAGGTCATTGGCAGTTTGGAATCAGCTAGCATGGTTCTAGCAACCTTTAGTCTCACAGAAACTGTTTAGGATATGATTTTTAAACTCAGTTCCATTGTCTGACCTGATCACCTTAACTTTTAAGTTTGATTGATTTTCTATCTTAAGGATAAAGGATTTGACTAGCTCAGCAGTTTCATCCTTAGTCCTAAGAAAGTAAACCCATGTAAATCTGGTGAAATCATCAACAATGACTAAAAAGTAAGCTCTTTTATTCAAACTCAAAACAGATGTTGGACCAAAGAGATCCATATGAATAAGATGAAGAGTAGATGAGATTGAATTTACTTCTTTGGCCTTATGAGAAGTTTTGTGTTGTTTGCCTTTAAGACATGCTACACAATGATCATCACATATGAACTCCTTTTGTGGTAAACCTCTTACCAAGTTCTTTTTGACTAAAACATTCATGGATTTGAAGTTCATGTGACACATCCTTCTGTGCCAAAGAGCAGACTCATTGGATGATGCTTTGGATATCAAACAGCTTAAAGTACTTGATTTGGATAAAAGTTTTGTGTCCAAACAGTATACATTGTCCTTTCTTGGTGTTCTTAGTAAAACAAGATTTTCAGGGATTTTAAAATCTTTTGAAAGGACAATACACTCAGACTCTGTGAATAGAATAATATTTTGTTTATCACAGATTTGAGACACACTTAGTAAATTATACTTCAGCTGTTCAACATACAAAACATCATTGAAGATTATATTGCCTGCTTTGACAGTACCCTTACCTGTTACCTTACCTCCCTTGGAATTTCCACCAAATGCAACAAATCCTCCTTCAAAGCTTTTGAAATTTGACAAGCATTCAGAATTGCCTGTCATGTGCCTAGAGCATCCACTATCCATATGCCATGTTGTTTTATGTTGGGTCCTGTGGGTGCCCTGCACAAATAAAAGCTTAGTTATTAGTGGAGTAAACCCAAACCAAGTTGGTTTTGGGTTGTCCTTGTGCATTGACATAACTAAACACTGTCTGTGTCTTTTTAAACTTAGTGAGATCCACTGGTGGATTTTGTGAAGAGTATTTAGTTATGACATGAGGTATCCAGGTGTTCTTTCCAACCTTTTCATTAACAATCTCAGATGATCCATTACCAGTTTCAATTTTAGACTTAGTAGTTTGAACTGGGTTTTTAGTGCTAACAGCTGCAGAATTTGCACTACCAGTTCCAAATTTAGACTTAACTATCTCAACACTTGCATCAGCAGTTTGATCTGTGTTTTTGCCTTTAACACAACATACCTTTTTAATGTTTGCTTTGGATTTTGCTGAAACTTGTTTTTGGTGTGTAGGCTGTCTTTTGTTGACTTTTAAGTACCTGTGGTCAACTGTCTTCTTTGAAACTGGTGTAACAGGTGATTTGGCCTTTGAGTTTTGAACAATTTCTTGTTTTTGAACCACAGTCTGTTTTGCAACAGATGGTATGTATAGACAATTTCTGGCCAAATGGTTTTTCCTGCCACAAAGGAAAGATCTTTTAACTGTTTTGATTGTAGAACTAGTTTTATTAGACCATAATTGGTTCTTGTTCCTTTGATTTCCCCTTACCTGCTGTTGTGTGGGAAACTTTTGGACACCATGCTTTTGGCATGTGCAGATTGGAACAGTCTTACCCCTTTTATTAGTTTTTGAGGAAGATGCAATGTTACAGTTAGAAGGTACAGAAACATGTGGAGCATTATTGCATACACTCATCTTCTCTTTTCCTTTCTCACTGGGGGTAGGGGTTTCCATAGGTGCACTCATTGTTTTGAGTTCTCTCTCAACTTCTTTACACTCACAGCCTTCATTTGAAATCAGTTCTTCTTTAGATTCAGGACTGTTTTCAAGGATAGGATCTACAGTTGTCATTGTCTCATCTAATGGTTCATTAGCAAGCCTATCAGCAACTTCAATCATGGGATGAATGCATTTGTTGTTGTATGGGGGTGAGGTGGCTCTGTATCCTATACCTTCTTTGGGATTGAGCTGAGATTTTACCCTATCTTTAAATTGAACCTCCATTAGGTGTTCTAGCTTTCGATTTGCCAGCTTGAAGCTTCCTAAATCTATATTAACAGATTCTATTTTCTTCTTAGCTTCTAACACCTTCTGTTCAGCCTCATCTAGTTTCTTATTTAGGGTCTCTATTTTCTTATTCAGTTTCTTTTTTCTCCCACTCATGATATGTTCTATCATGTCCCATCTGAATCTCATTATCCTTATAGTCATTGAAATGTTTTTCAAGATCTTCTATAGCCTGCATGTACTCATATCTCCTTTCTTCCATCTTAGCTAGAGTTTTGCACATGCTCTCATTATGATCTCTGTACTTTTTAACCATATTTTTGCATGTTTGAGAACAGAGTTAGCATTTACCTCAGATGGTAGTTCAGTGGAAGTGACATTGAATGTGTGCCATAAGAGCTTGATTTGGAAACTCCTCTTCTGTCTGATCACTCCAGTCAAACACATTGTCTTCTTGAGAGACAAGAGCTTGTGATGATGAAGCTTGATTAGTTTGCTGGGGTCTTGGTGGCTGTTGACCTTGGGATCTGTATTCTCTGGCAAAGTGTCCAAGCTTGTGGCATTTAAAGCATTCAACTTTTGATTTATCAAATGCTGGTTTGCCTTCTGGTCTGGCTTGAAAGTTTGGTCTGCCAGTTCTTTTCAGAAATCTTTTGGCCCTCATAGTCAACATAGCATGCTGCCATTTCAAGTCCATCTCTTCTAGATCATCTGGATGGATTTGTTCTAAATCTTCAGCATTTAGAGCAAACAGTCCATCACTTGCAACAAAAGCTTCATAATGGACTTCAGTAGAGTTACCATCAGCACCTGAAAAGGAATCGTAACAGTTTGATTTATCAGTTAATGCTGATGACAGCAGAGCAGTGTTATGATTGTAAGAAAAGGATTTTTTTTTTCAATCTCAGTTTCATACACTCTCAGACTGTTGTAAAGGTCATCCAACTCTATTTCACCAAGAGTATCTTTTGTTCCCCGTTGGGCAACATAGACTGTCCACTCTTCCCCAAGTGATTTAAGGAATTTTCTGTTTACTTCATCTTGATCCAAGCTGACTTTGGCACTCTTCAATTCACCTATCAGTTTATTAAACCTGTCAAAAATTTGAGTAAGGTTTTCATTCTTGCCACCAGAGAAAATCAACTCTATTTCACCAAGCCGAGAAAATCATCTTTTAAATCGAAGCATAATTTTTCTATTGATACTCATCTCTTCTTAATCCACATGGACTTGTTTGGACCAGTCAGTGTCCCAAGTCTAGGAGGAAGAAGATACACTCTAGTAATGGTTGATGAGTTCTCCAGGTTTACATGGGTGATCTTCCTGAAGAGCAAAGGAGAAGCTGCTAGAGAAATCATTGGATTTATCAAGAAGATGGAAATGCTAAACACTGCTCAAGTAAAGCAGCTTAGAAGTGATCATGGTACTGAATTCAGAAACAGTACTCTTGAGGACTTCTGTGAAGAAAGAGGGATCTCACAAAACTTTTCAAAGTAAGAACTCCACAACAAAATGGAGTTGCTGAAAGGAGAAACAGAACCCTCATTGAAGCTGCTAGAACCATGCTGTGTGCATCTGGTTTACCTTCATCATTCTGGGCTGAAGCTGTCAACAGTGCCTGCTTCACCCAAAATAGATCCTTAGTGGTGAAAAGGTTCAACAAGACTCCCTATGAGCTACTCAAAAGGAGGAGGCCAAACATTAGCTACTTCCATGTGTTTGGATGTCCCTACTTCATTCTGAATCAAAAGGACCAACTGGCAAAGTTTGAACCCAAAGCTGATGAAGGTGTGTTTGTTGGATATTCTGCTATCTCCAAAGCCTACAGAGTATACAACAACAAGAGAAAGGTGATAGATGAATCTATCAATGTCACCTTTGAAGAGTCCAGTAGTGCCTCCACCAAAGCTGTTCCTGAATCAGTTTCTGGAGAATTCAGCTTTGATGATCTCATGCATTCTAACAGTGAAGAGAAGGACTCAAAAGCTTCCACTACATCCAGAGTGGAACCTGCTAATTGTTGGTACATCTTGTGTGACGATAGCAGTCTAATCGATATAACATTTTGGTTAAGTAATATTCAAGGTATTGGGAATTAACTGGTGTTTGATATATATGTTTGTCAGTTATTGATTGTGTGTTTGAACTTGATGTAACATATTACAAGAAGTTCAAACATAAAGTTCAAAGATTAATTCAAGCATAAGTTAATAACATAAGTTTCAACACTTAGTTGTTTATGTGAAATGCTAGATTCGAATTATATAAGGCTTGGCATTCGAATCTGTGATAGTTTCGAATGTAGCCACAGATTCGAATGAGACCAGATTCGAGAGTGTCATTATGGACAAACTCGAATGGGCCTTGGGCCAGATTCGAGTTTGGCCCATAACAGACTCGAATCAGGGTCTATAATTAGGGATAGACTCGAGATATTATCAGACTTTTTGCAGAATTCGTGAGGGATTAAGCAATAAGCGATCTCGAGTTTATCATCAGTCTCAGTGAAGTTTCGGAGAGAATCAGTTCGTAGGATCGTTCGTGTGTCGTTCGTTCAGCCTCTGATAGTCTCCGTGTTTCGTGTGTGAGAGTTGTTTCCGTCTACCCGTTAACGAGGATTCCGCACTCGTTGACGGCTCCGCGTCTAGATAGATCTCGTAGTGGTAGACCTTACAAGTGATGGTCTCCAATACCTAAGGCGCAAGCTTAAAGTATTCAATACATTGCCGAAGGTAGAGGTGAAGGAGCTGGCATGGAAAGAGTTAGTCAACATCGGAAATGATCCCTATGCTGAAGTGATCGCGAAGATAATCAGACGTGAAGGGAGATCCGGTAGGTTTGAGAGACTCAAACCAAGCTCTGGAAAGAGAGTTGAGGATTCTTCAAGGATAGATCCGCATACAAGGCGACCATGGGCGAAAATGGTTTATGAGCCTGTCAAATGCTTAAGAAGGGTGCCCATGAAGAAAATGCTTCAAGATATTTTGTCCAACATGAAGTGGTGGTACCTGGATAATGAAACTGCTGAAGCCATCATGGTGGATCAAGACGAAAAAGTTCTTTTAAGAGTGTATGATCCTCTACATCTGATGAATCTGTCAAAGGAAGATCTGAGAAAGCTTCATGGTCAACATATCTTCTTTCATGAAGGATGGAGATCTGAAGCCAGAAAGTTCCAGAAAGTTGTCAGAGTTTGTATAGATGTTGGTATATATGCAGGCAGTAGTATATATAGTTCTAGTACTTAAACTTGATGTAAATAATTAGAAGCTATCGTCAAGGGGGAGTCTGTTGGTACATCCTGTGTGACGATAGCAGTCTAATCGATATAACATTTTGGTTAAGTAATATTCAAGGTATTGGGAATTAACTGGTGTTTGATATATATGTTTGTCAGTTATTGATTGTGTGTTTGAACTTGATGTAACATATTACAAGAAGTTCAAACATAAAGTTCAAAGATTAATTCAAGCATAAGTTAATAACATAAGTTTCAACACTTAGTTGTTTATGTGAAATGCTAGATTCGAATTATATAAGGCTTGGCATTCGAATCTGTGATAGATTCGAATGTAGCCACAAATTCGAATGAGACCAGATTCGAGAGTGTCTTTATGGACAAACTCGAATGGGCCTTGGGCCAGATTCGAGTTTGGCCCATAACAGACTCGAATCAGGGTCTATAATTAGGGATAGACTCGAGATATTATCAGACTTTTTGCAGAATTCGTGAGGGATTAAGCAATAAGCTATCTCGAGTTTATCATTAGTCTTAGTGCAGTTTCGGAGAGAATCAGTTCGTAGGATCGTTCGTGTGCGTTCGTTCAGCCTCTGATAGTCTCCGTGTTTCGTGTGTGAGAGTTGTTTCCGTCTACCCGTTAACGAGGATTCCGCACTCGTTGACGGCTCCGCGTCTAGATAGATCTCGTAGTGGTAGACCTTACAAGTGGTATCAGAGACTACGGAGTGTTCTTGGTGTTCTTCGTGTTCATCTAGATACATTCTAGGTTTCTTGACGCTAGTTGGACGGTTTTTCTCTCAAAATCGTGTTTTTGAGCTTAGCAAATTCTTATTCGGAAAATACTTTGTGGTTTTTCACGTTTTTGATCGAAATCATTATTTTTCGTTGGAAAAATAGTGATTTAATCTGCAAAACGTTAAAAAATCAAAGTATTAGCCGTTTTTCGAGTTTGCGGCGCTCGAATCTAATAGGGGTAATTAGGGTTACACTTAGTCTCGAGTCTAACCAAAATCCGCTCCTTTCGAATCTAATACAAAGGGTTTCGAATCTATTTCGAGTTTGTACTTCATTCGAATAGGATCTCGAGTCTACTTAGTTTCGAGTTTATTTCGAGTCTAGTGTAGTTTCGAATAGGGTTTGAATCTGCTGTTAATTCGAGTTTGTCTGACCTTCGAATCTAAGGACTTTCGAATCTGACATAATTTCGAGTTTAATTGAATTATAACACTTAATCGAATTTAATCCCAAATAAATTGGAATCTAATTACATTCGAATCTACCTAGATTCGAAAGAATTAATTCACATTAGTTTCGAATTAAATTAATTAAGGTCAATTCAATTACTTTCGAAAAGATGTCAAATCTTCAAAAATTCCTAGAAATGGACCACGAGGTCGGGAAGGCAAACGCACCGCCTAAGCTGATGAAAGTCGAAGATTATTACTGGTGGAAAGATCGGTTTACCGATTTCGTGCGTTTTAATGACATGCGCATGTGGGTTTGTATCGATGAAGGATATATTCCACCAGTTTCAGAAGTTGAAGGCCGTCAGAAAGTCTTGTCATACCAAATGATGAAAGAGGATGATAAGAAATTGTATGAAGCCGAAAACAGAGCTTTCTCGCTAATCCGAATGGCGTTGCCTCAAGATATACTGCACACATTCAGGACTCAAAAGACGTCAAAAGAACTTTGGGAGTCGCTAGAGAAGAGGTGTGAGGGTAATCCTAGGGTTCGCAGAAAGCGTACAGAGCTGTTAAAACAACAGTTTGCAATTTTCAAGGCGTTAAAGGATGAACAGCTGGATGATATCATCACCTGGTTCTATCATCTGTTGACGGAACTTGGAAGTCACGGGATTGAGTTCACTGACACCGACAAGAACAACAAGCTTCTTGATGCCTTACCAGCCAAATGGGCTATGTATGTGGCAATGATCAAGCTGAACGAGGAAAAATATTATACTCAATCTCTGGATGACATTCTGGGAACGTTGCGGGCATACCACTTCGAGCTACTGAAGGCCGAAACTGATTACGAACAAGTCCAGAATCCAGCAATGTATTTTGGAAAGACAACAAAACCTTCAGCGACAGCCGAACCAAAGACTGCTACAGCGTTTTTCACTGGAGAAACGTCGTCACCAGCAGAGGCTGATGACACATTGAATCGCGCGTTCTTAGGATTAGGAAGATCGGAAGAACCGCAGCCTCAAGTACAACAGGCATCGACATCTCAGAGCTATTCGAAGATGCCCATGAGCGCAAAATCAGCGGAAGAACATCTGAATCTGCTTGCTTCTTTTGTGGCCGCATACGGGAATTGTGTTCAGGGGAAGATTAATGATCTAGCTCTCTGGGATGAGGACTACGATCAGGTCGACCCTGATGATCTTGAGGAAATGGATCTTAAATGGCAACTGGCCATGGTAACCCAAAGGGTTAAGAGATTCATTAAAAGAACTGGGAGGAATCTGCAAATGAATAACAAGGGGATAGGATTTGATAAGTCCAAGGTAAAATGCTACAACTGTCAAGGACTGGGACACTTCGCCAGGGAGTGTCATAAACCGAAGGTGGAGACATACCAAGGGCAGAGTCAGCATCAGGGACAGTTCCAAAATCAGTCCCAACAACGATACCTTCCAAGTTCATCATCGGGACAAGCCAACCTTGCGGGTCTACTATCCAATGTCACTTCAGACAGACAGCTAGATGGTACGTATGATTGGAGCTCACATCCAGAATCGAATGCTCGGGCTTTTATGGCAGAAGTCACGGAAACTGGGTGTGATGGGGAAGAGCAGACCACAAGGGACAGCAGTCCGATGTGGGTAGAGAAGGCGAATGATCAGACAGTGCTGGAGTTTGCTGCTCAGATGGCCAATGTGGAATCTGATAACTCAAAGGTTAGTCTGACTTACTCTCTTTTTCGTGAATTGTGTGCGTTGTGTGTTAATTCTAACGATAGGTTAAATCTAGTCTTAGAATCACATAAAACCATAACTACGCAAAATGAGAATTTAAAAATTGAAAATGCTAGCCTAAACGATATCAAGCAAGATCTTAAAGAAAAGCTTAAGGCTGATGCTCAAGACGTAATAGTTCTAAAAGACAAACTTAGTGAGCAGTGTGTTAGGATAGAGCTTATGTATGAGCACGTAGAGGCCTTGACCGAAAGTCTTAAGGACAAGGACATAGAGCTAGCTGAAACCAAGGTAAAGGTAGCAGAGGCAAATAGCAAGTTGGAGAAGTTTAGGAATTCCAGCCTAAACCTAGGGAAAGTTTTAGATGCCCAAAGACAGTCTAAAAAGCCCGTCGGTCTAGGATTTCACGAAATTCCTCCACCTTTTATTGCAAACTATGTGCCTCAGCCTCAGGAGAAAACTGACAAATCAGTAGACTTAGAGGACCTACCTACACCGACACCAGAGCCTATAGTAGAAAATACACCTAAGGTGGCTGACACAACCGTCAAGGTTAAGAAAGTCAAATTTGTGTCTTCCTCCAGTGAAACACCTGCAGGAAAACAGAAAATTGCCTGGGCTGATCAGGACAATGAGCCAGTCGCCATAGATGTACCAAAGGAAATAGACACTAGTGAGACACCTAGATCTAAGGGAACACACAAAAAGTCCATAGATAAGATGTCTTGCTTCAGATGTCACGAGAAGGGGCATGTTGCTTCTCACTGTCCACTTAGGAAAGCCGATGTTACACCTAAGACAGTGAACCCAACACCTGTTAAGCCCTCAACCAATGTGGCGAGCACCAGTAGTTCTAAAAGTACCGAGAAGACTGTGCAGGCCGCACCCAAACAAGTTCTGAAAAACACACCGGTAAAGGTTGGACCAAAAGAAGTGATTAGGACAAATTCACCGAATCGTGTCATTAATCAATCTAGGTCAGCACCATAACAAGTCTATAGGAGCACCACACCTAGCAGGTCACACACTCCAGTTAGGTCTCATACTCCAGTTAGACAGTATGCTCCGGTAAGAGCTCATGGATCACAGTCCGAAATGCCATATAATAGGAATTATTCTAGAGCTCAACAACAAATGCCTACTCCAAGGCAAAGAGTGAACTTAAATCACTCGGCACCACAACAGACTCCAGTTCAAAAGCCCAAGTCACCGGAAAGGCGAGATGGGTATTTGAAAGAGTTCAAGTATGTGGACGAGAATGGTATAACCAAGTCAGTTATGGCTTGGGTTCCCCGTGATAACTAACCTATTTTCTTTCATGTGCAGGAGATTACCACAGGTCCAAACAACAAGTGGTTCGTCGACAGTGGATGCTCCAGGCACATGACAGGGGAACGAGGTCTACTTACAGACTTCAAGGGTGGGAATCGGGGATTCGTATAATTCGCGGGTAACAAAGGTGGAAATATCACGGGTACCGGAGTGGTCACTAATGGGACAATCAAGTTGGACCAAGTTTATCACGTTGATAAACTGGTTCACAATCTCATTAGTGTATCTCAAATCTGTGATAAGAAGAACTCGGTGTTATTTACTGACACTGAGGCGTTAGTGCTAAAGCCGGGATTCAAGATTCCTGAAGAATGGGTATTGATGCGGGCGCCAAGGAAGAACGACTTGTACATGCTGGATATGAACAAGCCGGAGACTTCGATGGGGCCAATTTGTTTATTATCCAAAGCTTCGGAGACGGAATCGGTACTGTGGCACGGACGCATGGCTCACCTGCACCTAAGAAAGATGAACTACATAACGAAGAATGGACTGGTGCAGGGTGTGCCTATGAAGAGCTTTCAGTTCGAGGACAAGTGTCTACCGTGCATGAAGGGCAAGCAACATAAGAAGACACACAAGTCCAAGAAGCAGAACTCTATAACCTCAACATTCGATTTGTTGCACATGGACCTTTTCGGCCCAATCAACAAAAGGAGTATCGGAGGTAGTTGGTACTGCTTGGTTATCACTGACGATTACTCACGGTTTTCTTGGGTTTTCTTTTTAGTTACGAAGGACGAGACGGCTACCAAGCTCATCAGGTTCATAGACCAAGTGGAGAATTCCTACGGAACAAGGGTTAAAGTCATACGTAGTGATAATGGGACTGAATTCAAAAACACTGTAATTGGTGTATATTGCCTATCAAAGGGCATAGTGCATCAATTCAGTGCACCATATGAACCTCAACCGAATGGGGTGGCCGAACGTAAAAATAGGACATTGATTGAAGCTGCAAGGACTATGCTTTCGGATTCAAAGCTTCCTACCATGTTTTGGGGGGAGGCAGTGAATACCGCGTGCCATATTTTAAACCGAGTCCTTACAGTCAAATCATTGAACAAAACATGCTATGAAATTTTGAATAAACGGCCACCTAACTTAACTGGATTCGAACCGTTTGGGGTACCATGCACTTTATTGCGTACAAAACATCAACCGAAGTTTGGTGAAAAGGCTGACGAAGGATACTTCCTAGGTTATGTGCCTAACTCACCAAACAAACGGGTGTTTAACAAAACAAATGGTACTGTGGAGATTGTGTATAATATTGAAGTCACAAGTTATACACATGAACCCCAAACTGGTCCGGAATGGATATTTGACTATGATAAGTTATTTGAGTCATTTAACATTCCTTTGGATGATAATGCAGGTACAATCGAAAAGGACATGGCGACGTTACATCTGAATGACGATGGCCATATCTTTCCGAGGACTACGTTTGAATCCACATCCGAGCCTACTGCGACTGTAGATAGATCTCCAGAAGTTGCTGATCAAGAAGCACCTACCACTGAGAATCAGACTCAAGCATCAAGTTCCAACTCTGAGGAAAACGTCCATGAGGAGGAAAATGTAGAAGCTGAGCCTGTTCCCCCATTAGGTGAAATAGGGTCTAACTTAGGAGATAATATAAGGGTTGAAGAGATAGAGACCTCTAGCATTAACAAGAACCATCCATTCGAAAGCATCATAGGGAATCCTAACGAGGG
>JAANYP010000777.1:71407-166269 GCA_020465985.1 Centrapalus pauciflorus
AATGCAAGAAACAGACGTCGGTAGCTGTGTCAACGTGCGAGGCCGAGTATGTTGCTGCTGGTAGTTGCTGCTCACAGGTTCTGTGGATACAACAACAATTGCGGGATTACGGTTTGGCTTACACTCAAACTCCAATTAGGATAGACAATCAATCTACAATTGCTATAACGAATAATCCAGTTAAACACAACAAAACAAAGCACATAGACATTAGACATCATTTTATTCGTGATTGTGCTGAAAAGAACCTAATTAAATTTGTAAAAGTGGCAACGGAAGATAATAATGCAGATTTATTTACCAAAGCATTTGATAAGTCACGATTTGAGTATTTAATTCAACTGAATGGAATGCGCAACCCAGAGTAATTTGATCTAAGTAGTAGTAGTTTATTTTCTTTTAGAGTCGTAGTATTTCTTTCTTTACAGTAGTCTGCTAATTTAGAAAGTTTCTATTTTTAGTAAGTTTCTATTTTTAGTAAGTTTCTATTTTTAGTAAGTTAGTAGGTTATCTTATTTTATTGTTATTTCTTATGAAAAACAAAAGAAAAAAGAGAGAAAATCATAAAAATACAAAAAAAGAGAATATCAGAAAAGGAGTTAAGTCTTAGATACATAGGTTCAAAGTGACGAAAATTAGCACAGTCGTTACAAACTCTAAGTGTTTAGGCTTTCACACATAATGCAACTAAATTCTAAGTGTTATACTTATTTAGTTTGATGTGTTGGTAGGCATAATACATATAGGGAATCTCAATGCTAATAAAATATTCTAGAAAAAAGTCAAGCGTGTCACTAACTTAGATGTATGACCAATCGGTCTTAATTTTTATGTACATGACATACAAACTTTGGTCTAAATGAGGTATGCAAACTTTCTGGGGATGTATGGCGACATCAAATACATCTGAAAATGGAAAGAATAGCTAAATCATATGAAATTGAGAGTCGAAAACATGTAACTTTGTTGTACGTAAGTACAGACCTGTTGCCTCTGTTTAGATTCGGGTTAGCAGATATGTCGCTCTATTGTACGTCAGTACAGACCTGTCACCGCTATCTTGCTAACTTTACAAATAAACCTTAAGTCAAACTAAGACACTTTGTTGTATGAAAATACAGACCTGTGTCCGATGTTTGTCTTTTAAAGAAAGTTTGCAAATACCAACAAGTTAGAATCTTTGTCTGTGTGCCTTGATCATAAAAGTATGTCTATGTATGCGTCACGTAAGACAATTTCATGATATATAAAAATGCCAAGGGATATTCCGAAATGTAGAATGTTTAAAGGGGTAAAATACCAATAATCGGCTAAATAGGTATGTCACGACAAATAATCAAAGGAATCAAAAATTCCTAAGTGTGAAAGTTTAAGTACTGAAAGTGAGTATCAGGCATCGCTATCTGATTGAACCTTTCTTAGACTATACTCATCAAAAAGATTTTGTTTAGTATTTAGCTTAGGTTGTAAATTTTATAAGTATAGCTTAAGTCTAGATTAAATTTTTGGTCAAAAATTTATTTTTATTTTACCTTAGTTTATTTTATTTTATTTTATTTTAGTTTAATTTTTACTTAGGTAAAAGGTCAAAAATTACTGAGGGTGCATTCAAAGTTGGATAAAATAAACATTGCGTGAAATATCTTGTGCTTAGGGTAAAAGATTTGGCATAGTTTATCTTGTTACACAATACCGTAGAAAAAGGTTGAAAAAGTTGAAGTTATTTCAAAAAATTTCGAAATTTTTCTAAGTGTTTGGTGTTTTCGAGTTTAGGACAGACTCGAATTGGGAATGCTTCGAATCTGTCAGTAGATTCGAATATGGCCTTAGATTCGAAGGTTGGTAGTATATATAGGTCAACAGTGAAGTCATTTAATACTTACTGTTCTCGAATCTATACCCTCGAATCTATATTGGCGATTTCGAATCTGTTCTCGAGTCTATCGTTTCTCTCATAAACGACAATTTGTCGAGATTATTGCTAAGGAGTTCGACTCTACTGTTGTATCTAGGTATAATCAACTTGATTGTACAAGATTCATGTAGATTTATACACCATTTTAGGCAAAATCATCGATTTTTTGAAGGTTTTACTAAATCGTGTTTGCAAATAATTACAAAGTTTGGACCAATAAATATTCAAATTAAAGGCACATATCTGTGATTAGTAACTAGTAGGACTAATGAATGTAATTTTCTAAGTCCAAAAAGGTTAAAATCAAGAGATTTGGTCTTTGTATAAAGTCGGCGGTTCGAATCTGTTCATGGGGTTTCTCGAATCTGTCATTAGACTCGAGAAGACCAGGACTTTCGAATCTGTCATTAGACTCGAAAAGGGACTTATTCGAATCTGTTATATTCGAATCTGTCTTTTATTTGCATTATTTAATTTAATTTTTATTAAACTTGTAGAAATTTAATTGTGTTGGATTTTGTACTTAAACAAGTTCAAAATAAAACAGATTTGAATTTAAACAGGTTTATTGATTTTTAATGAATCTAATAGTTTTGTTTATTGTGCAGAAATGGCTGTACGAGCTTTTGTGCCTAAGCACAATATGGTCCTTCATCCTGATCATAATCTCCCTGAGGCGCAGGGATTTAGACAAATGCTAGATTTTCTAGTAGAATCTAGGATCGGTTTTGCGTTATCTCATAATGTGCAGCTAGTGTTACCTTATATTCGTCAATTTTATGACCATCTTCAGGTAGACTGCTCGGTCACACCGACAGTGCTACGAACTCGCATTGCTGGACAACCGCTAGTCTTTTCGGCGGATATGCTGCGTCAAGTGTTGCAGCTGGGAACTCAAGAAGAAGAATCTGGACCGATCGAATTTCCTCTGAACATCAGGCAAGCGGCCTTTCAGAGAATGGGATATAGTCTCGATGTGACGAAGGTGTCCTATATGAAAAGCGGGTTAATCGGACAATGGAGGTTTCTTGCTCATGTGTTTATGGTATGCTTTGCACCAAAGAAAGCAGGGTTTGACTATACAGTTGCGAAGATCCAGTCTGGGATAGTCGCGATGGTGTATAATCGACCATATAGTTTCTCGAAAATGTTTTTCTCCGAATTTGTTCACCAGATCACCGCTCCAGAAAATCAACAATTCTTGTTTTATCCGCGGTTCATCATGATGCTAATAAGGCACTTCTTGCCAAATCTGCCTCCATCGAATGACATTCAAAGCGTTGCTGTTATGGATAAAAGGATCTTCGCTGATTGTTCCTCACACAGAGGAAGGTTGGCTGTTCCCAGTTGAGCGTCCGCTATTTGGAGCTATATTGGACAGGAATTTTGAAGCCCCAGATGTTGCCAACTGGGCAGGGGAAGTTGAATTTCAACAAAGACAACCACAGTCACAACAACAACAACAACAACAACAACCACAACCACCGCGTGCTCAAAGGCGTAGACAAAGATCAGCTGCGAGTCAAACTCAGGCGACCAGGCCTTCTACCAGTCAGCAGCCGGAAGTACAGGAAGCAGGGCCTTCAAGTGCTGTTCCAGAGTCTGAGGAAATAGCCCAAACGCTAGAGGAAATATGGGCGTCTGGACCCCATGTTAATGAAGATGTAGCTGCCGCGTTAGTGGGTGAACTACTTGAGCCTCCAGAAGGAGAGGAAGATGTGTTGAGAGATGTTGAAGAGTATGAGCCAGAGCAGGCTGATAATCTTTTGTCACCATCTGCAACAGAATCGGAGGAAATGGAGGAGTTAGAGGTTGAGGCTCCTGAGTCAGTATCGACTAAACCAACTGTTCAAATAGGAACATATGGATCAAGGTTGGTAGTTAATGAAGAAGCTTCGAGGAGGAGAGTAATAAGGGAGTCTGATGAATCAGATTTTGAAGAAGAAGAGATTGCTCAATTAGTGACGCGGCAACGGGCCAAGCGTCATAGATTCATGCAAGGGTCATCTTTAGCTCCATCAGTTCAACCCGAAATCCCCCAACTTTAATCTCAAGAACCCCAAACCACTCCACCACCACCACCTCGCGCTGAACCATATATTCCATCACCAATCATCCCTACGCCTATACAGTCCATTCCATCATCCTCGACCACATATACCGACAACCAACGGTTTCTGCGCTTAAAAGACAGAGTTGACTTCCAGGAACTCCAAATTTTTGGTCTAACAAGGGCAATTGGTGAAATCCAGGCGCATAATGCAAATCTCGATAAGGATAATGTCGAGTTGAAAAAGATTGTGGAGACAGTTCAGGAAGAAAACACAGAACTAAAATCTTTTGTAGCAGATCAGGCCGCAGAAATAAGGGCGATGCGCTCCCTAATTGAGTAGTTAATGAAAAATTTACAGGCTCAGGGGGAGACATCGTGCCGTGATCAGGAAGTACAAAGGCCGAGAGATGAGGATGATGAAGACAATCAAGGCAATGATCCCAGCCCTAAAAGTCAGAATGAGCCAGTAGATTTTTCTGCTGCTCAGACTGCTCAATCTCAGGGGGAGCCTAGTCTAGCAGGAGGAGAAATGGGTGAGGCAAGTTCATCAAAAGTCTCGGGAAGTCAAGTGCGTGAAATAATTGATGCATTGATGGATATTGATGAAGAGCCATTAGGGTTAGATTTTGATTTTGAAGATGATGTGGATGACTTGGAAGAAGGTGAGTTTGTACCAGAAGATGTGGCCGATTGGAGATCTGATGAGGAGGTTGTATTAGACGAGGACGATAATGTAAACGAAGTAATCATCCAATCCCAACCTGTCACAGAATTATATGAGCACACTGAACAGCATGTGATAGATATTGATGACATCAGAATGGCCTCGATAGATGATTCAGAAATGGAAGAGGCTGAAAGAGAGCCGACCAGAGCTGAATTGCTAAACCTTTGGTTCAGAAAGGAAGAGAAGAAGACTGAGCCGAAGATAAAGAAGACAATGAGAATTCCAGGTGCAGAAAACTTCTCCGGAGGCATTATTAGCTGGTTCTTCGATAGAGAACTGCAACTCTTTATTCTAAAGAGGAGAGATGGTCTCCAATTCCTAAGGCGCAAGCTTAAAGTATTCAATACATTGCCGAAGGTAGAGGTGAAGGAGCTGGCATGGAAAGAGTTAGTCAACATCGGAAATGATCCCTATGCTGAAGTGATCGCAAAGATAATCAGACGTGAAGGGAGATCCGGTAGGTTTGAGAGACTCAAACCAAGCTCTGGAAAGAGAGTTGAGGATTCTTCAAGGATAGATCCGCATACAGGGCGACCATGGGCGAAAATGGTTTATAAGCCTGTCAAATGCTTAAGAAGGGTGCCCATGAAGAAAATGCCTCAAGATATTTTGTCCAACATGAAGTGGTGGTACCTAGATAATGAAACTGCTGAAGCCATCATGGAGGATCAAGACGACAAAGTTCTTTTAAGAGTGTATGATCCTCTACATCGGATGAATCTGTCAAAGGAAGATCTGAGAAAGCTTCATGGTCAACATATCTTCTTTCATAAAGGATGGAGATATGAAGCCAGAAAGTTCCAGAAAGTTGTCAGAGTTTGTATAGATGCTGGTATATATGCAGGCAGTAGTATATATAGCTCTAGTACTTAAACTTGATGTAAATAATTAGAAGCTATCGTCAAGGGGGAGTCTGTTGGTACATCCTGTGTGACGATAGCAGTCTAATCGATATAACATTTTGGTTAAGTAATATTCAAGGTATTGGGAATTAATTGGTGTTTGATATATATGTTTGTCAGTTATTGATTGTGTGTTTGAACTTGATGTAACATATTACAAGAAGTTCAAACATAAAGTTCAAAGATTAATTCAAGCATAAGTTAATAACATAAGTTTCAACACTTAGTTGTTTATGTGAAATGCTAGATTCGAATTATATAAGGCTTGGCATTCGAATCTGTGATAGATTCGAATGTAGCCACAGATTCGAATGAGACCAGATTCAAGAGTGTCTTTATGGACAAACTCGAATGGGCCTTGGGCCAGATTCGAGTTTGGCCCATAACAGACTTGAATCAGGGTCTATAATTAGGGATAGACTCGAGATATTATTAGACTTTTTGCAGAATTCGTGAGGGATTAAGCAATAAGCGATCTCGAGTTTATCATCAGTCTTAGTGCAGTTTCGGAGAGAATCAGTTCGTAGGATCGTTCGAGTGTCGTTCGTTCAGCCTCTGATAGTCTCCGTGTTTCGTGTGTGAGAGTTGTTTCCGTCTACCCGTTAACGAGGATTCCGCACTCGTTGACGGCTCCGCGTCTAGATAGATCTCGTAATGGTAGACCTTACACTAATCATGATGGGCATGATGATGATTATGTTGATACACCCTGTGTGAATAAGTGTACTGACTTAATTACAACTTCATGTCCTGAAGCAATCAATGCTGATTTTCTTGGATCCTCTGCTGATATGTTCAACAATGGAGAGTCATGCTCAACAAGTGAACAGACTCAAGATATCAGTGTGTCTGAAAATCTTGAGAGCTGTTCAACAGGATTTGTTGAAGATGCAAACAACTCAAAAAATCCTCATTGAAGAATGATCCTAAGTGGATCAGGTGTCACCTCAATGATCAAATAATTGGTGACATCAACAAGGGGGTGCAAACATGATGGGACAGCTTAGGAAACTTCTGTATGTTCTCTAGCTTTGTGTCCCTAATGGAGCCAAAGAAAGTGGATGAAGCACTTAAAGATGCCAATTGGATCACTGCCATGCAAGAGGAACTCAATCAGTTTGAGAGAAATGAAGTATGGAAGCTGGTCCCTGCTCCTAAAGGAAAAACAATAATTGGCACCAAATGGGTCTTCAAGAACAAGATGGATGAGCAAGGTCATGTCATTAGAAATAAGGCAAGACTGGTCGCTCAAGGCTATAGACAGGAAGAAGGTATAGACTATGATGAAACATTTACTCCTATGGCCAGGTTAGAGGCAATTCGTTTGTTTCTAGCCTACGCTGCTCATAAGAGCATGAAGGTATTTCAAATGGATGTGAAGAGTGCATTTTTGAATGGTAAGCTGCAAGAAGAAGTCTATGTCAACCAGCCTCCAGGTTTTGAAAATGAACATCATCCAGGTTTTGTCTATTAGTTGGATAAAGCTCTCTATGGTCTAAAACAAGCCCCTAGAGCCTGGTATGAAACTCTTACTGATTTCCTTATGAGCAATGGTTATTCCAGAGGTAAAGTGGATACCACACTGTTCATAAAGAAGGTGAAGTCTGATATTATGCTTGTTCAAATTTATGTGGATGGCATAATATTTGGTTCTACTAATAACCATTTATGCAAGAATTTTTCACTACTCATGAAATCTAAGTATGAAGTGAGTATGATGGGAGAACTAACTTTCTTTCTAGGATTACAGGTTAAATAAACCTCAAATGGAATTTTTATAAATCAAAGAAAGTATACTTTAGATCTTCTGAAAAAGTTTAAATTTGATCAAAGTTCTCCTATCAAAACCCCAATGGCAACCAATGTAAAGTTGGATGCAGATGCCAGTGGTAAAGCTGTTTCAGTAACAGCTTACAGAGGCATATTGGGAGCTTGCGCGCTGTGTTTAACTGCTAGTAGACCTGATATTATGTTTGCTACCTGTTTATGTGCTTGGTTTCAAGTTGATCCTAAAGAATCACATCTAGCTGCTGTGAAAAGAATCTTCAGATACATTAAGGGTACACCAGGTTTGGGTCTTTGGTATCCCAAAGACTCAAGCCTTGAGCTAACAGGTTATTCAGATTCTGATTTTGCAGGCTAGATAGGAAAAGCACAACAAGTGGATGTCAACTCCTTGGTGGTAAGTTGATAAGTTGGTGTAGCAAGAAGAAGACTCAGTTTCTACTTCTACTGCTGAAGCTGAGTACATTGCTGCTGGAAGCTGCTGTAGGCAGATTCTGTGGATGCAGCATCAGCTTGAAGACTATGGACTTGTATATAGGAAAACTCCTATTCTGTGTGATAATACAAGTGCCATAACTATCTCCAACAATCCGTTGTTTCACTCTAGAACAAAGCATATTGAGGTCAAACATCACTTCATAAGAGATCACATCCAGAAAGGTAATGTGGAGGTAAGTTTCATTTCCACAGATTAACAGCTTGCAGACATTTTCACCAAGCCTCTTGATGAAAACAGGTTTAATTATCTTGTCAGCAAGCTGGGCATGTTCAATAAAAGTGACTAACTGTCCTAAATGTTCTAAGTTATTATATGTCTCACACTGCTCAAGTTTCTCAGAACAGCTTAGGCAGAACAGGCTATGCATGTTCTACACTTAGCCAAATTCTGAGAACTTGAACAGCTTGAGCGTATAACAGGTTTGATAATATCAGCTTTCATTTCAAACCTGGTCTGATGATCAAACCTCTAACATGCACACTCTCACAATCTGTCATACAAGACATTATCTTGTAACCTGATCAGCTATTGAACACAACCTGTTCTCACATAGCTGAACAGGTTGAATGAACAGCTTGAAGAGTGAACAGCTTGTGATGACCTTGCTCATCACAGGTTTGACCAACAGCTTAGAACATCAGTTTTAAATACCTTTCTTCATAATTAAGTTACTTAATTTCTAATTTTATTTAACTTCATTACTGCGGATAATGTGAGTTTACATGTGTTAGTGATTAAAAAGGGCTCAAGTGGTCTGACAACCGTTCTGACATGGACAATCGTTCCGTTTTCCGTTAATGAACATTTCAAATCAACCGCCCAAACTTTTCTTTCTCATACCCACTCACATTCAAATCCTATAAATACCCACTACTGTTTCATCTTCGTCTTCCTCACTACTTCCATAACTTCCAAAGATAAAACTCGACTAAGTGTCCTGTGCAACCACTTTCTAAGTGTCCTGTCCTCACTACTTCCCAAATGGCTCACCGCAACAACCCATTTCTACCAGTATTTGTTGGTGCTGATGTTCAAAAACATTCATCTGTCACCACAATGCTAACCCTGAAACCTACCAACTACCTTGCAAACCTAACCATCCCCAAAAACTATGCGGGGAAAGGCTACGGAGAAATGGTGGAGTTTCTAAAAGTTCATCCTCTGAATTATGCCATGACTGCCACTCCTGGTGTCCTGTACCAGGAGATGGTGTATGAGTTCTGGTACACATGTTCCTACAACCCAGATACCAAAGTCATCAGGGGAACAATACTCAATGGGACTCAGACCATTGAGATCACTACTGGTCTAATCAGAGAGGTCCTTCTTCTTCCAGTTGCTGAACCCTATGATCAACCCCAGGCTGAAAATGACCGGATGGGTAAACTGCTACGCTTCTGTGGTGTAGCAGAACCCAAAGTTGGGGCCACACTGTTTAGGAAGGATATGTCTCCAACCTACAGTTTTCTGTTTGCCTCTGTGGTGATGTGCTTCAGCAGTAAGGTTTGTTCCTTTGACCAACTAAGCCGTGATGAGATTCCTATAGTCCTACAGCTTGTGGATGGGACTACAATCAACATGGCCAGATGGATTTTCATGAGTTTAAGGAATCTGGTGCAGCAGGAGACACGTCCAGCTGTTGTTCGTTATCCCAGATTTTTGAGCCTCATCTTCAAGCACGTTTGTGGTGAGCATCTGTATAACTCTTAGCCTTTACTTCGTACTGCTGCATTTCCTGTTATAGGAAATAGATTTTCTACACTCTGATTCTCCCAAATGAGCCTCCTCTATCTACTTCAATGAGGAGGTTGCTAGGAATGGTGGAAGGACCCTCTGATGTGAGGGTGGATCCAGAAGCTGCTCCTAAAGGAAAATCCAAAGCCAGGGTCAAGTTTGTTAAGAGGACCCTGGAAGCGACTGAAGCTGGGCATGTCCACAAGAAGGCCAAAACAGCCAAGTCTAAGTCTGCACCCTCAGCCTCTGTGGCTGAGGGGGAGCAGGCTTCTCACCCTGGTTCATTTGTTGAGCCTGAAGCCTCTGTGGCTGGTGCCTCTGTGGCACCTGAGACTATGGAACATGCCAACCCACCTGTTTCTGACCCAGTCTCCAAACCAGTCCACTCAGAACCTCTCATCACTTCCCCACAATCACCCACCTCATCTCTCAGATCATACCAACGCAAATCCATTGCCAAAAAGAAACCAACAGGCAAAACAAACTCTTCTGTTCCCTCTCAAAAGGGTTCAGTTGAAAAAAAAGCTCACCCTGCTGCTTCTCCTATTTTGGGAGAAGGTTCAGCACATTTGGAGCCTGCTTCACTCCAAAAAGAGTCCACCCAGAGTCAGCCTAGACCCTCTGGTTCCTCTCACCAGGAACCAGTTGTACAACAGGAGACTACCACATCAACTATTCCAGCCTCCCTACAGGCTGAGAATATTGAAAGACAGGATTTCACTCCACTCCATACTGAGTCCACACAGTCTCCACCTCATACTTCTTCACACCCTGAGTCTGCACGAGGTGCCCACACTGCTGGATTAGACCATCCAGTAGCTCAGCCTCCACTCTCTGTTCCTCATGATATATCTGTTGTTCACCCAACAGTTGTTGAAGGACCAACAACCCAAGCTGATGAACCTCAGGGATCATACCATCCCTCTGGTGAGACTACTCCTCATATGCAAACTCCATCAACAGGTTTGACCACTGCTGATGTTGAAATGCAAATCCCATCTCCCAATGATGAGGTAGCTTTATGTCAGGATCAGAATGTTACTACAAAAGATTAATTAGTTTGAATTGATCAGAGTATAAACCAATAATCTTGTATTGAATCAAAGTCCAATTAAGAAGTTTGCGGAATAACACTTAATTGTTTTAAGAAAAACTTTCAGAATCAAACAAATATAATTGACTAAACAAAATTGCTTGTATTGCTGAACTCAATGATTACAATCACCTCTAATCTGTTTGATTAGACGAAGAACACAAATTGTTCTTAGGGTTTTACAACCTTAGAGGCTTATGAAAACTTAAACAAAAAGCAACTACAAACTTGAACGTGCAGAAACTTGTTACAATAGAAAAACCTATTCTATGTATTTATAACACTTTCTGATTTGTTTCCTTGAAGGACTCTGACTTCTCTGATAGTAGATATGCTGGAATCTTCGTGTAAATATCTCTTTCTGAATATCAGCACTTTCTATTTATAAAACTGTTGAGCAACTTGAATCACTGAGCAGCTTGAACAGAGCAGCTTGAATGAATTTACTCTGGCAGCTTGAACTTTTATACTAGCAGCTCGAACTTCTTCAACTAACAGCATGAACTTTGTACTTACACAGAAAATCTACTAACAGTTTGAGAAATCTAACTAACAGCTTGAACTACTTAGAATATTTCCCAACAATCTCCCCCTAACTTAAATTCTTTACATAAGACTTTAAGTTCTATACAAATAAGGAAATAAAACCAAGTAAAACTGTTATTTACAAACCAAGGCTTCCAAAAACTTACAACTGTGCAAGTTTCTGATTGACTGCCTTCAAAAATTCTTACTTCAGATCTTCTCTATCACAATATATTCTCACTGAGCTCATCTGAAGTAACAAAGCCTTTGGAAGATCGTAAAATTCAAAATTGAAGTACGTACCAGATCCATTTGCAAATTTGAGTCTGTAAGTCTTTGATTTGACAAACAGATCAACTTGTGCAATCTTCATCTCCTTGGCATCTTCTATATCTTTCCTTATTGACTCAGGATAAAAAATGCTTTTCAGATCTTTGATAGCTTGCTTGACTTGTGGAAGAGCAGATCTGACTTGGGTCACAGACCCAACATGATGCATTCTTGTAAGCTTATCTCTGGTCATCCCTTGGACTATATGCATTAAGCTCTTATACTCTTCCTCAGGACCAGAATCTCTTCTTACTACAAAATGATATCTTAAGTTAATGTTATCCATTGGCTTAGCATACCAGTAAGTAATAAGAGGTTTTGTGAAGTCATGCTGGTCTAAGGACTTCTCAATATCCATCACTTTCTGAAGCTGATGCTCAAACAGTATCCTTTTTACCTGATCAAGCTTTGCCTGTGAAATTGTATCTGATTGAGGATTAGAAGCAACAGCTTGAACAAAAGGAGCAGAATCACTCACACCAGCTTGAGCATTACTTATACTAGCTTGAGCTGGTTCTTGTTGACTTTGGACTTCTTGGGAGACATTGGCTACCTTACGTTTTTCCATATCTTTGTCATGGATGTCTTGCAGCCTCTCTATACTCATGGACTGAGCCATCTTCTTTGGAATACCAGCTGAAAAGGCAAAATTGATCAAGAACTTTCTATGCTCAGCCTTTCAATGCCCTGTTGGCATTTTCCTCTTTTTCTCATTCTGTTTGACCACAAACCCTCTTAGGTAATCACCTAAGGTTTCATCATCTTGCATTGGGACATGGGTTTGCTGGTCTAAAGCCTGATCTTGTTCTTCTGCTATCTTTCTGGCAATTTCAGCATCATAGGCAATCTGGGCTTCCCTAGATGAAAATTTATGCTTTGGAGACTCAATGAGAATGCCTTTGCCCTTATCCTTGGTTTCAGAAGATGTACCTTGAACTGTACTGATGGGAGCGCGAATTCCTTCTCTGATAACAACTCCAGTTGTTCTTGTAGGAGCAGCTTGAGTTTCTAGGCTAACAGCTTGAGCAGCTGTTGGGACTGCTAGCCTAGAATCTTGGACTGTTGGAGTAGGAGCTGCTTGGACTGATGGAGGGATCTCCTGAATCTCCCCCTTTTGGGATGCATTGGTTTGGTCAGGAGGACCTACAACCTTTGCCAAGTGGGTTCGAATCAGTTGCTCTAATTTAATGATCTTATTTTCACAGAGGGTGAACCCCTTATGAGATAATCCATTCTCTGATTTTGAGCAGCTTCTGTCTGTCTGAGTGAAAGGATATGTGCCCCCTGTGCAGCAATAATGGACTGATAGTATTCCAACATTGCTACAACAGGTTGCAGCTGAGGATCCGTCAAAAGCATAAGTTGCAGACTAGCCTCAAGATCAACAAACGAATGTGGTGCTTGTGATCTATCACTGGCAGGAATTCCAGAAGTAGAAACCTCTAGGCCCCTCCGTTCTTGGTACTGGGGACTTCCAGATGGTGCTTGCACACATTCTGTTGCCATGGGTGTGGTCTTATTGATGTTGACACTGTCATGTGCCTCTTGTGCAGAAGCAACAGTAGTGTCAGCCACAGAACCCATATGGACATCCTCTGTTGGGATGACCACCTCCAAATTGAGGTTGGGAGTGTCCTCAATGGGTGCCCTTTGGATATTCTGTGCAGAAGTGTCCTCCTGCACAGGGATATTTGGCTCTTGTAAGAGGGCTGAGGAGGAAGGAGCTCCTGAACCTCTTTTTCTTTTGTATAATATGAGTGGGGATGTGGGTTTAACAATAGGAACAAAAGGCATTTGAGTATCATGAGGAGTGGGTTGGGGTCCTGTGGGTGAAGCAGTAATGTTAGGCTGAGCCTGCTCAGGACCCTCTCCTCTATTTCTTGGAATGATGCCCAACATTGCAGAAGGCAATGGGATATCAACAGACAAAACATTGGCACTTGTTTTTAGAAGACGTTTTATTGATGGTAAAGAGTGCCTATGGGAAACATGAATCCTTTTATGTACATTGAAATTACTGCAAGTTCTTGCAATAATTTCAGCCAAAAATCTAGGATACATCAAAAATTTCCCATGTTTTAGGGCATGATACCTTAGCATACCCTGAAAAATCATATTAGAAAAATTGAGTTGTTGGCCCGTTGATAAACACACGAAGGCAGTGGCTATATTTGATGAAAATTCGGACCAACCAGTTCTTTTTGGGCTTATACATTGCTGAATAATATGTACAAGATATTTCCACTTAGGGGCAAAATTTGTTTTAAAGAAAGTATAAGATTCAGCAGGTCCCCTATATCCAATAGTATGAAGGCCATTATGTAAGGTAGTAAAGGATAGGTCTGTTATACCTGAGGCATCTTGAAGATGCAGGTGTTGGCGTATGATCTCCTCAGTGATTGAAACAGTGTTGCCATCAATTTTGGATGTCAAAGATGTGACTCCATTAACGGTTTTGAGAGAGGCATGTTTCCAGAACTTTTCAATATGAGAGATGTAGATGGTGGGATTGATATTGAGGGCATGATGGATATGGGAACTTCGAAGGAAGTCCATCATGTCGTGGAATGGTTCAAGATCAGCGTGTTTGAGAGAGTAGGGTAGGCAGTTGTGTTCTTTGACAAATTCCATTGATGATTGATGAATTAGGATTTCAGTGATGTGCGTGGGAATTGCTCAGAGAATCGAAGAAAGGTTGTGGAAGATATTTTGCAACTGGTAGTTACTATAGAACGAAACTCGAACCTTTAAAGGTTTCGAAAATATCTAGACCCGCGCACACACTTATGGAAATTACCAGATTATCCTGCACACTTTGACAGATCAAGTGAAACAACTAACAGTCCGAGAAAATGAACTAACAGCTTGAGAAAAGACTCAAGCTGTTAGTTTAAAATTAAGAAACTGCTAATGAAACAGTGACTCCCCCTTAATCAAGCATATGTAATGGATATAATTTTCATAAAATAAGAGAGAATAAAGAAAAACAAACTAGTCCATATTAACCATGCCAATATTTGATACTAGGAAGGTGAATCTTCCTACATCAAATGGTTTTGTAAGTAGATCAGCTAACTGATCATCAGTATGAATTTTGGTAACTTGGATTAATTTCTTCTCATTACAGTCCCTTATAAAATGAAATCTAATGTCTATATGGTTTGTTTTGGGAAATTTCACTGGATTTTGTACAATGCTAATTGCACTTGAGTTGTCAATGTAAATGGGAGTGGATAGGAAATTCATACCATAGTCTCTCAGTTGATTCTGAATCCACATCACTTGGGAGCAGCAACTTGCAGCATATTCTGCTTCAGTAGATGAAATGGAGACAGTTGTTTGCTTTTTGCACTGCCAAGAGACCAATCTTGCTCCCAGATATTGACATCCACCAGTTGTGGATTTTCTGTCAATGTTGCATCCTCCATATTCACTGTCAGAATAGGTTGTTAATTGAAGAGGAGATTCTTTAGGATACCAGAGGCCCAAATGTGGTTGGCCTTTGAGATATCTAAAGATTCTCTTAACAGCAACCAGATGGGAGTCCTTTGAAGAACATTGAAACCTGGCACAAACATAAACAACAAACATAATATCAGGTCTAGAAGATGTTAGATACATAAGAGATCCTATAAGGGATCTGTATAGATGAATGTCCACATCTATTCCATCTTTGTCCGTATGAAGCTGCTTGTGAGGATCCACTGGAGTACTTGCAACTTTGGTATCTTTGTACCCAAACTTTTCCAGTATGTCTTTAACATACTTTGATTGACTTATGAAGAGTCCTGTGGGCTTCTGCTTGACCTTTAATCCTAGAAAGAAGGTGAGTTCTCCCATTGAACTCATTTGAAACTTTTTGTGCATCAAAGCCTCAAACTCTTTGCACAGACTGTCATTGGTTGACCCAAAGATAAGATCATCAATGTATATTTGTACAAGCAGAATCTCAGATTTGATGGACTTTGTGAATAATGTTTTGTCCAGAGTACCTCTCTTGAATTCATTCTGTAGAAGGTATGATGACAAAGTGTCATACCATGCTCTAGGGGCTTGGTGGAGTCCATAGAGGGCCTTGTCTAGTTTGTAGACTCTGTCTGGATACTTGTAGCCCTCAAATCCAGGAGGTTGACATTCATAGACCTCTTCTTCAATTGTGCCATACAGAAAAGCAGACTTCACATCTATTTGATACATTTTGAACCCTTTGAAGCTTGCATAAGCTAGGAACAGTCTGATGGCTTCAATTCTTGCCACTGGAGCAAAGACATCATCATAGTCTCTTCCTTCCTCTTGAGTGTACCCTTGTGCTACTAGTCTTGCTTTGTACTTGATGACTATCCCTCTCTCATCCTTCTTGTTTCTGAAAACCCATCTTGTACCAATGGCTCTCTTTCCTTTAGGAAGATCAACTAGAGTCCATACATTCTGAATCTTGAATTATAGAAGCTCTTCCTGCATTGCCTCAATCTAAGATGAATCTTTCAAAGCTTCTGATGCCTTTTTAGGTTCTAGCTGAGACATGAAACAGGCATGTTCAAATGCAGCTAGACTAAATTCAGAAACTGCTGGTTCAGCAGCAGTAGTCTCCTTGTGAACCATTGTCCTTGTTTGCACAGGTGTGCGTGGAACACCCATTATTTGATTGAGAGGATGATACTTGTGAACCCTGAGTGTAGGCTCTCTATCTGTCTGGAAAGAGGTTCCAAGATTTGTATCATCTCCATCAGGACCAGTTGATGGTTCAGCTTCTGGAACAGCTTGACTTGAATCTGGGACTGTTTCCCTTTGTGTTGGAGCTGTTCTCTCAGGACTTGGGAGTTGCACTTCATTGTCTGGATTTGAATCATGTAGAGTATTCAGAACCCCTGGAGGGTCACAAGACAGAAGTGGTATAACTTTATACTCATCCCATTTATTTGAATCTGGAGCAGTTTGAAACTTTGTGCCAACAGCTTGATCATTTGTGCTACCAGCATGAGAATTTGTGTTGACAGCTTCAATTCTGTTTTCATCAGATTCTGCAATATACTCAACAAAGCTTAGAGAATTTGTTAGTGAATCTAAATCAAACAACCAATCAGGACCAGTGCCTTTGACATTTGCGGTAATTTCATTAAATTCAACATTGGCACTTTCTTCAATGGTTTTAGACACACTGTTATATACTCTATAGGCTTTGCTTTGATTTGAGTATCCTACAAAGAAACCTTCTTCAGCTTTACTTTCAAACTTCCCTAAGTGAGTCTTAGTGTGAAGAATGGTACATGGACAGCCAAAAGACTTGAAAAAGGCTATTAAGGGTAGTCTATTAATGCTTAACTGCTTCTGCCCAAAAGGTCATTGGCAGTTTTGAATCAGCTAGCATGGTTCTAGCAGCCTCAATTAATGTTCTGTTCTTTCTTTCAGCTACACCATTTTGCTGTGGTGTTCTTGGTGCACTATATTGCCTAGCAATACCTTTGGACTCACAAAAACTGTTTAGGATATGGTTTTTAAACTCAGTTCCATTGTCTGATCTTATCACCTTAACTTTTGAGTTGGATTGGTTTTCTATCTTAAGAATAAAGGACTTAACCAGCTGAGCAGTTTCATCTTTAGACCTAAGAAAGTAAACCCAAGTAAATCTGGTGAAATCATCAACAATGACTAAACAGTAAGCCCTTTTATTCAAACTCAAAACAGATGTTGGACCAAATAGATCCATATGAATCAGATGAAGAGCAGATGAGATTGAATTTACTTCTTTGGCCTTATGAGAAGTTTTGTGTTGCTTGCCTTTAAGACATGCTACACAATGATCATCACATATGAACTCCTTTTGTGGTAAACCTCTTACCAAGTTCTTTTTGACTAAAACATTCATGGATTTGAAGTTCATGTGACACATCCTTCTGTGCCAAAGAGCAGACTCATTGGATGATGCTTTGGATATCAAACAGCTTAAAGTACTTGATTTGGATAAAAGTTCTGTGTCCAAACAGTATACATTGTCCTTTCTTGGTGTTCTTAGTAAAACAAGATTTTCAGGAATTGTAAAATCTTTTGAAAGGACAATGCATTCAGAATCTGTAAATAGAACAATATTTTGTTTGTCACAGATTTGAGACACACTCAATAAGTTATACTTAAGCTATTCAACATACAAAACATCATTGAAAATCATGTTGCCTGCATTAACAGTACCTTTACCTATAATCTTACCTCCTTTGGAGTTTCCTCCAAATGCAACAAACCCTCCTTCAAAGCCTTTGAAATTTGACAAGCACTCAGAATTGCTTGTCATGTGACTAGAGCATCCACTGTCCAAATGCCATATTGTTTTATGTTGTGATCTGTGGTTGCTCTGCACAAATAAAAGCTTAGTTAGTATGGAGTAAACCCAAACCAAGTTGGTTTTGGGTTGTCCTTCTGCATTGACATAACTAAATACTGTTTTTGACTTCCTATACTTAGTGAGATCCATTGATGGATTCTATGGGGAGTATTTAGTTAGTACTTGAGGTATCCAGGTATTTTGTCCATCCTTTGTTTTAATAGTCTCAGATGATCCGTTACCAGTTCTAGTTTTATGCTTAGCAGTTTGAACTGTGTTTTTAGTGCTAACAGCTTCAGAATTTGCACTAACAGTTTCAACACTAGGCTTAGCAGTTTGAACATTTGTATTAACAGTTTGATCTGAGGATTTGTCTTTAACACACCATATTTTTTTAAAACTTGATTTAGGCTTTGCCAAAACTTGTTTTTGGTGTGTGGACTGTTTTTTATTAACTTTTGAGAACCTGTGATCAACTGTTTTCTTTGAAACTGATGCAGTAGGAAGTTTGGCCTTTGAATTTTTTGAACTTTGAGAATTTGTCTTTTTATGAATCACAGTCTGTTTTGCAACAGATGGTTTATAAAAGCAATCCCTGGCTAAGTGATTTTTTCTGCCACAATGGAAACATTTGACTGTTCGGATTGGAGAACCAGTTTTATTGGATAATATCTGGTTCTTGTTTCTTTGATTTCCCCTTACCTGCTGTTGTTTGAGAAACTTTTGGACACCATGCTTTTGGCATGTGCAAATTGGAACATTTTTACCCCTTGTATTACCTTTTGAGGAAGATGCAGTGTTACAGTTAGAAGGTACAGAAACCTGTGAAGCAGCATTGCATACACTCATCTTCTCCTTTCCTTTCTTATTGGGGATTTGGATTTCTATAGGTGCACTCATTGTTTTGTGTTCTCTTTTAACCTTTGTGCACTCACAGTCTCTATTTTGAATCAGATCTTCTTTAGATTCAGGACTGTTTTCAAGGACAGGATCTACAGTGGTCATAGACTCATCTAATGGTTCATTAACAAGCCAATCAGCAACTTCACTCATTGGATGAATGTATTTGTTGTTGTATGGAGGTAGAGTGGCTCTGTATCCTATACCTTCTTGGGGATTGAGCTGAGATCTTACCCTATCTTTAAATTGGACTTCCATTGGGTGTTCCAGCTTTTGATTTGCCAATTTGAAATTTCCTAGATCTATATTGACAGATTCTAGTTTTTTATTAGCCTCTAACACCTTTTGTTCAGTCTCGTCTAATTTTTTATTTAGGGATTCTATTTTCTTATTCAGCTCCTTTTTCTCCCACTCATGATATGTTCTATCATGTCCCATTTGATTCTCATTATCCTTATAGTCATTGATCTGTTTTTCAAGATCTTCTATGGCCTGCATGTATTCATATCTCCTTTCTTCCATCTTAGCTAGAGTTTTACACATGCTCTCATTATGATCTCTGTACTTTTTAACCATATTTTGCATGTTTGAGAGCAGAGTTTAGAATTTACCTCAGATGGTAGTTCAGTGGAGGTGGCATTTGATGTTTCTGTCATTAGAGCTTGATTTTGAAACTCTTCCTCTGTCTGATCACTCCAGTCAAACACATTGTCTTCTTGAGAGACAAGTGCTTGTGATGATGAAGCCTGATTAGTCTGCTGAGGTCTTGGTGGCTGTTGATCTTGAGATCTGCATTCTCTGGCAAAGTGGCCAAGCTTGTGACATTTAAAACACTCAACTTTTGACTTATCAAAAGCTGGTTTGCCTTCTGCTCTGGCATGAAAGTTGGATCTGCCAGTTCTTTTCAGAAACCTTTTGGCCCTCATGGTCAGCATTGCATGTTGCCATTTCAGATCCATCTCTTCTAGGTCATCTGGATGAATCTGTTCTAGATCTTCAGCATTTAGAGCAAACAGTCCATCATTGGCAAAAAAAAGCTTCATAGTGAGCTTCAGTAGAGTTACCATGACCACCTGAAAAGGAATCACTGCAATTAGATTTTTCAGATGACAGTAGAGCAGTGTTGTGATTATAAGAAAAAGATTTCTTTTTAGTGTCAATCTCAGTTTCAAACAATCTCAGACTGTTGTACAGATCATCTAGTTCCAGTTCATCAAGAGTGTCTTTTGTTCTCCATTGAGCAGCATAGACTGTCCACTCTTCACCAAGAGATCTAAGAAATTTTCTGTTGACTTCATCTTGATCCAGGCTGACTTTTGCACTCTCCAATCTAACTAACAGCTTGAACTACTTAGAATATTTCCCAACACTTTAAACCAAGGTGCTGCCGGGGGAACATCCCAAGGCCTTAATGAAGGTGCTGCAACACAAGCAGCATCTGAAAGGCTACCATCCTCTACCCCTTCTCCTGATGAAGCAGCTAAAGCCACTGCTGAAGGACTCATCGACCCCTCCAAGCTGGGCCACATTACTTTTGCCCAAGCTATGGAGCGTCTCTCAAAAGTACCTTCTCCTTCTCCATCACATCCCCAAACACCTGCCTCATCATCTTCATTTCATTCATCACCCTCCACACAATCCAAACAGTCTACCGATACACCTCCATCCCCTAAAGATCTGCCTTTGAAGGATCAGCTTTCCTTGCTCACCAACAAAGTTGGCTCTTTAGAAAACTCCATGTCATCTCTACCCTCTCTAATTTCAGACTCTGTGTTTGAACAGCTCAAAGGATTCTTTGATGTGTTCAAGAATTCCTTCCCATCCACTCCTCAAACTGACAACTCATCACAGCTGCTTGCACTTACTGCACATCTGCAAAGTGTCTCCACTTCCCTCTCCTCAATTCTTTCACACCAACAGGACTCTGTGTCCTCTATGACAGCCATATCCCAACAGCTGTCCACTCTCCTCACTACTTGCAATTCTACCCTTCCTGATACACTGGCCAGCCTAAACACTCTAATAGTCTCTCTATCAAATTTTGTGTCAGCAAACCTTGCTGATGTGCAGGACTCTCTTGAGTTACATCTTGCACAACTTCAAAGTCTGCTATTCACAGCTTCTGATATAGAAAATATCCTTAAGCTGACCACTATTGTTGATTCCCAATCATCCTCTCTTCAAACCTGTCTTTCCCAATTTGCAGAGGTGAAGGACAACCTGGATTTCTTAGTGCATAGCCTGGTTGGTCCCAAACCTGCTGCCAAAACTGCTGCAAAGCCTGCTGAATTCGTTTCTTCCGGCAGACCAATAGTTGAAGGTGCTGGTCCATCTCCTTCAAAGGGGGAGAAGTTATCTGCCTCGAAGACTAAGTCTAATGGGGAGAAAACTTCCTCTCCTAAGGAGAAATCAGCATCTACTGTTCAAACAGCAGGTGCATCAGTAACAGGTACAGGTCCAGTTGAAGGTGCCTCTCATCAACCTGAAGCTGCTCAGCCTACTCAGGCTGGATCTCCAAACCCTACACTATCTAAGGGGGAGGAATTCATTCCTGAGGACAGGTCAAGCAATAGAAGGAGGCATCTAATTCTGGAGGAAGAAGAAGAAGATGAAGAAGAAGAGGATATTCCTGAAGTTGTTACCACTACAACAGCTAAAGGAAAAGAAAAAGCAGTTGTTGACACTGATCACCAGAAAGCAGCAGAGCTGAAGTTTGACAGAGCAAGGGCTAAAGAAATGGGTGTCCCTATGGAAAAATACTATGAGCTCAGAGATGAACTGTTCAAAGCCCTGAAAATACTGAGAAAAGAAGAAGCCTCTGCCAAAGCTTCCATATCTCTTGAATTCAAAGAGGCAAGCAAAACCAAAATGCCTTCTTTTGATGTGCAAAGAAAACAACTCAAAGCTGCTAGAGAATCAGCTGGTGAAAAGGAAGGTGAACAGGAAAAGGGTGCTCAGGTCTTAGTGACCAAAACCAAGCAAGCATCCTCTGCAAGAGCCCAGTTCCACTTTGACAACTTGGCAAGGAAAAAAGTTCCATGATGTTGCTGAAAGAAGGCTAGCCAAGGAAGCAATTGTCAAAGTTGTCCCCATATCAAGAAAAGGCGAACAGTGGAAATTGCAAATAAGCAGAATGGGTGCAACAGGCCCAGAACTGGAGACTTATGACTACACTGATGTTGCACAAATGGGGTACAGGGAATGGGTTGAGCTGGCAGTTGCCCTGAGCCAGTCTAAGTCTGAAATGGCTAAGACTATCAGGGCATATGTCAAGAAGCTGATGGAGAGGGTGAAAGAGCTGGGCCTGATCCCAAAAGAAGTAAGTGAGGGTGTCTATGTGACATACCCCAAGATAAAGGCCAAGAGGACCAGAAAGGATTCTGAGCTAGAGGAACTCCTGATCTTGATTGAACAAGGTGACTATGCAGTAGAGATCAAAGGAGTTGACTACAGCCTGCCCAGAGGAGTAGAGTTTGAAGAAGGCAAAGTGATTGAAGAACCTGAGTTGGGGGCATTTTTTGTAGATCCCCTGAAACAGAAGAAGTGCTTTCAGAGAGCATCAGACCTATACAAAGTGGATCTGAAACAGCTTGCAGCCTTCAGACTTGCAAACTCCTTCAGACAATCCAACAAGTGGAGAGCAGCCATCTGGGACCAGCTCAGAGGCTTTTATGAGAGAGGAGAGCTTCAAGATCCCAACTTTATGTTTCTCAGAGTTGAAATCCAAGATCTGGAGGAAACAAGGGATGAACTTGAAAGAATGTTCGAAAAAGGACTGCCACCACCAATGCAGTGAAGTCCATCTACTATCTGAGTAGGTGAAGAATGGAAGTTGTCCATCTGTTGGACAGGCTTGCCATTATCTGCTCCCAACATCAACAGTCCAAATTGTAGAACTCTTTTGTACATTAGTAGTACTTAGTTACATCTATTGTAACTTTTCTTATTTACATTAGTTGTAATATACACTAGTACATAAGTTGTACTTTTGTAAAAACACGTGTTGTTCATGTAATCAAAATCAGTATATATAAACTGATCTTTTACTTTACTTAAATGTTGTAATTTCATTTCAGCAAAATGTATAGTGATTATTGATTAAATCAGCTCAGACTGATTATTGCAAATAGGGGGACATTGTTAGGCACAAAAAGGCCTCAGTCAAACCTGCTCTACATCTTAGGGGAGGATTTTTAATCAAACCTGTTTGATGCAGTTGAAGGTATAATTTAAGGCCTGTTTATGCCTTATTGAAACCTGAAAAGTGATTGGCAATATCAGCCCAAAGCTGTTTACCCTGTTGCATTCGTTGTAACAAAGGCAGTTTGTCCAAGCTGTTCTGTCTGCTGAACAGGCTGGACATAAACTATCTACGCTGCTCTACTCTGATGAGCAGCTTGGGCAGTTTACAAGTGTTCTGTTCTTTGTGAACAGAACCTGTTCTTTGTGAACAGAATCTGTTCTTTGTGAACAGGTTAAGCACTTTATGGAATATGTTTCCAAGTCCACATGTAATATTTTTGGCTACAAGATCAGTTTACAAGTCGAAGACAAAGTGGAAAACAATTCTGCACAGACTGCCCACGCTGTTCTGTTTACATGAAGACAAACGGATATCTGAAAAGGGTGACAGACCTTTTCTTATATCAAAATGGCCTTAACAAAAGAAGAAAGATGCAAACTTGACATTCCTGTTTTGGTTAAAGCCTTATGCAACAGTGACAAAAAGATAAAGACAAAGATTCTGCCATGTGAAGACAAATATGCTCTATTAGAATGTCCAGAAAAGGTGTCTTGTCTTTTTGGAAAGACTTTCCACTATCTCATCTGTCCAATGAAGAAGCTTCACTGAGATTCTCCTTTTGAGTATAAAAGGAAGCTTCTAAGGATTGTGAGATATCCAAGAGTGTGAAATCAGAACATGCATTGAAGTGTGTTATTCCATGCATGCAAGTCTGCTTAAATAAAACAGTAGAGTGTGTCTAAGCTGTCTTTGTTTAAGCTGTCCATCTGAGTCTTGTAAAATCAGTGAGTGCATCTAAGTTATTGTAGTCATTGTATCTAGTCTGACTGTGTCTTAGATTAGTTTGAACAACTGTTGTATCTGTCATCTCAGCTTGAACCTTTCGGCAGTCAAGCTTGTTTGTAATTAACACTTGTTAATAATATACACAAACATTGAGAAAAGATTGTTAACTTTTTAAATAGTTGTATTCACCCCCCCTCTACAGCTTAGAACTATACACTTGGGAAACCTTTTGGGACCTACAGTATTGACCCACCTAGGCGACACTAATAAAACAATCTTATGATTGACTTGGCCTAGGTATGGTTATATAATGGGTAGACTTTTAGTCTTTAATTTATATATAACGACTACTCGAGTTGTGAGCATGTAATGATGTGCTCCTCAAATCTTATTTTCAGTGGAGATGTTGGACCATTCCTCTAACCGAAACCAAGATCCTTTGGTTAATCCTCAAGGACTAGAGAAGTCAGACGAAGATGACCAAACCTACCAATCTGGTGAGACTGAGACTAGTGAGGATCATATGCTCAGAAGGATGGCTGAGATCCTTGAGCAGAACAATCAGCAACAAGATTTTTCAATGGAGGCAAAAATGCAAGCATTCTACGATCGGATGGAAAAGGAGAAGGAAAGTAAAGCTCATACTGAGGTGAGCATCGGGAACGATCACGTAGGAGGAAGCAGAGGTGGTGCCGGAGATGGAAAAATGTCCGAGAAGAAGAAATATAGTTCTTCCAAAACCAAAAATGGCTGCTCCTTCAATACCTTTATTGGATGCCATTTACCAGAGTTTGACCAACAGGATGGTGCCCGTCGGTCCATGTACTGGATAAAGGAGGTTGAGGAGTTTTCCGGGTGAATGACTGCCGAGAGGAAAAGAAAGTTGCCTATGACACGGTCCTACTGAATAGACCGACACTCACTTGGTGGGACGTCGAGGTGGAGATTCTTAGGGAGGAAATGGTAAAGACGATGAATTAGGATCAATTTAAAATCTGTTCAAGAGATAGTTTTTCCTGGTTGTATCTATTCAAAAGATCAAAAAAGATTTCATTACCTTTCACCAAGGTGATCTTTCTATTGATGATTATATCGTGGAGTTTAACTCCAAAGCTATGTTTGTGGGGCCTCTAGTTGCCGACGAGGACCAGAAAATTGAATATTTTGTTGAGGGTTTAAGAAAAGAGATCCAAGAATTTCTGAAGATGCAACACATCCCCACTTACGATAGAGCGGTGGAGCTAGCATGTATCCGGGAGTATCAAGTATCTCGAGAAGATCCCGAGACTCCAGTTGGTCAGAAGGCAAAGACCTAGGTTTCTTTTGGGTCTCAAAGACCGCCTCAAACATATTTTTCCTATTCCAGAGGTGCGGATTCTCGTTCGCACTCCCACGTTTCTTCAAAGAAAAATTCATACTCTCACAATCAATGAAATCGACAATCATCGAAAGCAACCAACTCGTGCCCAAAATGTGGGAGACGTCATAAGGGTGAGTGCACGTTGAGCACCCTTGTCTGTCATGAATGTGGGGAGATGGGGTATATCCGTACCCATTGCCTCCAAAACACTAGTAAATGTTATATTTGTGTCAATAGATGTCACAAATCTTGGGGATGTCTAGAGAGAAAATATTTACCAGAGGAGAGCAAAGCCTCGGTCGTTAAGCTGACTATTATTGGTGGTTCCTACCAATCAAAGGGGAACACGCCGAAGGTTCATGCTCGGGTCTGCCAAATTACTGTCGATGAAGCCTGAGACACGCTGAATGTGGTGCACAGTACTTTCTTACTCAAATATTTACTTGCTATCGTATTGGTCGATTAGGGTGCGAGTGTTTCATTTATTTCTAAACATTTACACGAAAGTTAGATAAGGTGCCCTCATTGTTACTGTCCTTGGACGGTTACGAATTCAATATTGATCTTGTTGTAATCGACACTATCTAGTTTGATGTGATTGTTGGAATGGATTGGTTAGATGCCAATCATGCTAGTATCGTATATGCCAAACAAGTTGTCCGATTGAAAACCACAAAAGGCAATGAAATATTAGTTTATGGCGAGAAACGGAAAACGGAAACCATAATAGTTTCTGTGGAAAAGGCACGAAGGTGTCTTAGTAAGGGTTGTCAAAGTTTCATAGCTTTTGTGCTTAATGTCAAAAAGGAGGAGAAATTCTCCCAAGACGTGCCAATAGTGAAAGAGTATCCATATGTGTTTCCTGATTAGTTGCCACGATTGCCACCTGATCGACCGATTGAGTTTCGGATTGACTTGGTGCCCGGTTCTGCACCTGTTGCACGTGCTCCTTATGAGTTAGCTCCTTCCGAGATGAATGAAATGATGGCACAGTTACAAGAGTTTCTTGAAAAAGGATTAATCCGATCGAGCACCTCGCCTTGGGATACACCAGTCTTGTTTATAAGGAATGAACATGTAATTCTTAAAATGTGCATCGACTACCGGGACTTGAATAATGTGACTATAAAGAATAAGTATCATTTACCTCGCATAGATAATTTGTTTGATCAAATGCAAGGGTCTTGTTATTTCTAAAAAATTGATCTTTGTTCAAGTTACCATCAAATTAAGGTACAAAATGAGGATGTACCTAAGACGACTTTCAAAACTCGGTATGGCGACTAGGAGTTTTTGGTGATGGATTTTGGTCTAACCAATGCATCTGCGGTATTAGTGGATTTGATGAATTGAGTATGTCACCCTATGCTTGATAAATCTGTGATCATCTTCATTGATGACATTTTGGTCTACTCCAAGACGAAAGAGGATCATGTCGTTCACCTACGAAAACTACTCAAACTTGTTCGCAAGGAACGACTATACCCAAGTTCTCGAAGTGTGAATTTTGGCTACGACAAGTATGAAATTCTAAACTTTAACTATAATATCCTTTTTATTATAGTGTAAAAGTTGTATTTCATAACATAACACCTTGGGTTTGTGACTCAAATAGTTGCAATTTCTAGGGTATGTCATATATTGTGAGGGTATTTCGGTGGATCCCTCCAAGGTTGAAGCCATTAAGAGTTGAAAACCGCCTCGGAATACCTCAGAGATACGAAGTTTCTTTTGGTTAACAGGTTATTATCGATGATTCATCCAAGACTTCTCATAAATCACGGTCCCTCTTACATCTTTGACAAGTAAAAAATCATAGTTTGTGTGTAAGAACCGCAAAATGAGGCATTTCAGACCCTAAAAACCCGTTTGACCAAGGCTCCCGTCCTTGCCAATGAAGATTTCGCAGTGTATAGCAATGCTTCCATTAATAGGTTGGGTTGTGTGTTGATGCAATGGGGAAAGGTGATACCCTATGCATCAAGACAATTGAAGGAGTATGAGAAAATTTGACCGACACATGATTTAGAGCTGCATGCGGTCACTTTTGCTCTAAAGATTTGGCACCACTACCTATATGGCACTCATTGCCAACCCTTCATCGATCATACGAGCTTGAGACATATATTCGATCAGGAAGAGTTGAATATGCGTCAGAGGTGGGCAGTGGAGTTAATAAAGGATTATGATTATGAAATCCTCTATCATCCGGAAAGACGAATGTTGTAGTCGACTCCCTGAGCCGAAGAAGATATTCTGAGGCAACTAGTTATGCTTACTCATGTGGTGGTGACATCTACCATCATTGCTGATATTTTCCAAGATGACAAGTTGAAGGCCTTTATGAAGAAAATAGTAAAGTCGAACAAATGGTTGATCAAAGGTCATGCTAACCAACGTCAACAGTGGTTTGAAACTGTTTAATGATCGATTTGAGTGCCGAAGATTGGGACTGTTCGTGATGTGATTCTTGAAGATGGCCACAATTCGAAGTTCTCTATTACTCTGGGTAGCTCCAAGATGTATCATGGTTTGAAATTGGAGTATTGGTGGCCCGGAATGAAGCGAGACATCGGTAAACACGTTGAACAATGTTTGATGTGTTTGCAAGTCAAGGCTAAACACTAGAAACCGTCTTGTAGTAAGCAACCACTTGAGATACCAGAATGGAAATGCGATCACATAACGATGGATTTCGTGGTGAAGCTACCAAAGACCAACGACAACATGATGCTATCTGGGTTATTGTGGATCGGTTAACCAAGTCCGCACATTTCTTACCAATCCGAGAGAACTATCCTTTGGAATGCTTGGCTCGGATGTATATTGATGACATCGTTGTGCGCCATGGAATCCCAAAGTCAATTATCTCCGATCGTGATTCTCGATTCACCTCATGGTTTTGGCAAAGTATGCAAGATCAGTTAGGCATGCATGTTAATTTGAATACGTCTTTCCGTCCTGAGACTGATGGCCAAACCGAACGGAAGAACTAGACTATGGAAGATATTCTCCGGGCATGTGTGATTGACTTTGCAGGAAATTGGTATACGCATTTGCCCCTCATAGCGTTTGCCTACAACAAGAGTTATCATTCTTTGATGAAGATGGCACCGTATGAGTCGTTGTATGGCCGCAAATGTCATACCCCAAATTGTTGGCGTGAAGCTGGCAAGAAACCATTGGTTGGACCCGAACTACTTCAAGAAACCCATGAGAAGATCCAAATAATTTAGGATCGAATCAAAGCCGCCTAAAATCGCAAGAAGTCATAATCTGACAAACGCCACAGGAATGTAGAGCATGCCGTCGAGGATTTGGTTATGCTGAAAATGTCTCCGTGGAAGGGTGTGATGAGATTCGGTAAGCGTGAGAAACTGAGTCCAAGATATGCCAGACATTTCAAGGTCACTGATCGCATTGGCGCTCTATTTTACAGATCGGAGTTACCCACGAAACTTGCAGGCACACACAACACCTTCCATGTGAGAAATCTGAAGAAAACACCGATAAATCGCAAAGGGATTATTCTTTTGAATGATGTGCACATAAATGAGAAGCTACGGTATGTTGAGAAACCGGAGGCTGTTTTGAGTGATAAGGTCACTAAGTTGAGGAATAAAGAGATCGAGATGGTGTTGGTTCATTGGAAACATCATCGTGGGCCTTTAATGACTTGGGAGATGAAAGCCGAGATGAAGGCCAAATACCCGGCTTTGTTTTAGCTTATTTGATTCCTTAGGCAGGATCCTTTTAAGTGGGGAGGAATTGTAACGCCCCCGTATCTATAAAACAGTTGAATAATAGCTACCTATAACATCGAAGATATTTAATGTAATACTTTGTTATAAATAATGTAATTATGTCAAAATATCTATTTGAGTATTGAAGTTTAAATATTATTCAAATGACGAAAACGTGGTTTGTATTTTAAAAATGAATGATTATATTGGAGGGGTGTGTAGTGTATGTGTTGATAGTTGGAGGGTTAGGGGTGGACAAAGGCCAAAACCCCTCCCCTTCTTTTTGGAAACCGTCCAAATACACACACACACATTTGATTTTTCTTGCATATTGAAAGGAGAAGAGAGGAGAAAAAGAAGACTCAAGCTAGAGTTTGGATCAAAAGTGGAAGATTTGGAGGCTAAATCTTTGCGTATTGTGGTTTCTTTAAAGGTATAATCACCTCTTGTTGGAATATCTTTTGTTGATGTAATACAAAGTCTAGGGTATATTTTATAATTAGTTCATAGTTGTAAAAAGTATATAAATAGTAGGTTGACTTTGTAAAAGAATTGAGATCCGACAATCTGCAAATAGTGCACGCACGGAATTACAGATCTAGGGCTACAGTGCAAGAAACTTCTTATTCTCATTTTGTAATCATTTTGTCATCAATCTAATCATTCGGTTAGTATTATCAATTCTGTTCTTGATTAATTGTTGATTGTTTGATAGGATTCATTAGTCACAATTGGTATCAGAGCATCTAGGGTGATTTTTTATCTGAAATGAAAATTTTTCGAGAACTATTCTTGACACATATTTTTCGAAAAACACAAAAATCAACAAAGGTTTTTATCCTGTTGATTATTGATTCTGAAAATTGGATCGAAGGAAAAGGATAGGAAATCGATTGAATTGAATATAATTTTGTTTTGATTCATCAAACACAGAAAAAGATCTGTTGATTTTTCTGAAATTTTGAAAAACCAAAAGTTCTTCACTGTTTTATTGCAAAAGTCGCTTTTAGATCTGTTTTTGGACAATATTCTTTCACAAAAAGTGTTTGAAATCAGAATCCCTACCTTCGATATCAAGTTGGTTGATAATAGTTGTGTTTTACAAATTAAATTGAGTTTCAGACTTAAAATTCTGAAAAACTAAAAAACTCGAATTATACTTTGTTTATGAACAATTTGAGTTGATAGACCATTTCAATCGAGTTGATAACTGTTAGGCACAAAAAGGCCTCAGTCAAACCTGTTCTGCATCTGCGGGGGAGATTATTAATCAAACCTGTTGATGCACTTGATGGGTAAAAGTTAAGGCCTGTTTAAGCCTTAATAATACCTAAAAAGTGATTTGCAATATCAGTCCAAAGCTGTTCTATATGTTGCATGTGTTGCAACTAAGACAGTTTGTCCAAGCTGTTCTGTCTGCTGAACAGGCTGGACATAAACTGTCTACGCTGCTCTACACTGATGAGCAGCTTGGGCAGTTTACAAGTGTTCTGTTCTTTGTGAACAGGTTAAACACTTTATGGAATGTGTTTCCAAGTCCTCATGTATTGTATTTGACTACAAGATCAGTTTACAAAGTCGAAGACAAAGAGGAAATCAGAACTGCTCAGCCTGCCCAAGCTGTTCTGTTACAGGAAGACAAAATGTTATTTGAAAAAGGGTGACAGACCTTTTTCTTATATCAAAATAGGCCTTTACAAGGAAGACAAACACAAAGTTGACATTCCTTATTCGGTTAAAGGCAATACAACAGTAGACAAAGTGAAAAGACAAAAGTTCTGCACATGTGAAGACAAGTCTGCTTTTCAGAAAGGTGCAGAAAAGTTATGTTGTCTTTTCAAACAAGACTTCTACTTTTTCATCTCGTCCAATGAAGAAGCTTCACGTAGATCCTCTGAGTGGGTATAAAAAGAAACTTCCAAGGATTGATCGATTAAGCCAAAAAAAGCTAAGTGCTGAAAACAAGAGTGAATGTGCATTCAAAGTGTGTCTTTCATGCATGCAAGTCTGCTTGAATAAAACAGTACTCAGTGTCTAAGCTGTTCTTATTTAAGCTGTTCCTCAGAGTCTTGTAAACACAGTGAGTGATTCTTAGTGAGTGTGTTCATTGTAATTAGTTTACGCCAGTCTTAGACTAGTTAGATATACTGTTGTATCTGTCATCTCAGCTTGAACCTTTCCGCATTCAAGCTTGTTTGTAATTAACATTTGTTAATACATACAAACATTGAGAAAATTGTGTGTAGTTTTTGAAGTGCTGTATTCACCCCCCCTCTACAGCTTAAAACTATGCTTTTGGGATATCTTTTGGGACCTACAACTGGTATCAGAGCAGTTTAGAGTGTGTGTCATTCTAGATCTCTCATTCTCCCAAGTTTCAATGGACAACAGTGCTGCAGGTTCCTCATACTATGACAATGGCTCTATGGGCAAACCTTCAAAATTCAATCATCAAAACTTCTCTGGCTGGAAGTGCAGAATGATGCTCTATCTAGAGAATCTGGATGTACAACTACCAGAGATAGTGATGGAGGGTCCCTATGTGCCAACCTCTGTTACTACCATAACTCCAGCAGTTGAAGGAGCTGCTCCTGAAATCAGGACCTTTGAGAAAGCTAAAGCTCAATGGTCTGATGAAGACAAGAGATTGGTGGCGCTGGATGCAAAGGCCAGGAATAACCTGGTTATTTCTCTTCCTGATGATGTGTTCAAGCAGGTTGAGAAAATGAAGACAGCAAAGGAGATGTGGGATACTTTGTGTACCGTCTATGATGGACCCACAATCACACTGGATAACAGGATTAACAATCTTGTTAGACAGTATGAACTCTTCTTTGCAAAACCAAAGGAGTCTCTCACAGAAACCTACACCAGGTTTACTGCTCTTGTGAATGATCTCAAAGCTGTTGGGATCACTAAGGACAGCCTTACACTGGTGAACAAGTTTTTGGACATCCTACATGAAGAATGGAACTACTTTTCAACAATCTTAAGAAATTCAGGTACCATCAGAAGTATGGATCTTGTCAACTTATATGGATCTTTACTAAATGATGAACAGTCAAGGCAACAGAAGAGAAATGCCTTGGAGATGTATAAAAGAGGTGCAGCCTTGGTGGCTAATGTGAGACAGCCTGTGAATCAGGTGAGTGATGTGTTCACTCAACCTGATCAACAGGATGATGATAAGGAGGAGGTGTCAGATGAGGAAGATAATGCAGATCTTGTTGAACATGATGATGAGCAAATGATAGTTATGCTTGTCAAAAGGTTCAACAAGAAAAGGTTTGGAAGAAACATGCTGCAAGGAAGTTCAGGTGCTGGCAAAAAGAAAGCATTTGATAAAACCAAGGCTGAGTGCTTCAAATGTGGCGAAACTGGCCATATAGCTGCTGACTGTGTGTCAAAAGCTGTTGGTCAGTCATCCAAACCGTACAAGACAAACAAGGATGATGGTTATAGGGTTAAGTACCTTATGGCCATGGCTAAGCTGAGGAAGTTGGAAAACTCAGTGGGTTCCAACCGCCAAAAGGGACTCATGGAAGAGACTTGTGACTGGGAGGAATCTGATTCATCATCTGATGTAGAAGACAATCAATGTCTGATGGCCAACACTGATGTCCCATCAAGAAGCAGTTTCAAACAGGATCTGGCTGAAGCTGAAGCTTTCAGCAGCTTGGAGAACTGGAATCCCACAATGATGTATAAGGTAGAAAATTTTATGGCTTACAGTTCTGAAGAAAAAGTTAAAATGTTTGAATATATGCTAGTTGATTTGAAAGCTGCTGTTGAGAAGCATGATGTTTTATTATCTGAAATCTCTAAGCTTAAAACTGGTCTTAAAACGAAATCCAGTAAACTGAACAGTTTCCATAAGTTTGAAACTGAGCTTGATGAACTAAAACACATAAACTCTATTTTACTGGAAGAAAAGAGAGAAACAGATATAAAGCATGCTAAGCTTCAAAAGATAGTTGACTCTTGGTGCCAATCTGCACAAAAAGTCAGCCATTGTATAAGTCAACAGATCCCTGCACAAATTCAAGCCTATCTTGGAGGAGATCTTGACACATCAGCTTCCATTGTTGAGATTAATAATCTGAAAGAAGATTTATCCACTCTTGGTGAGCTTCCAAACACTTTTATTCAAAAATTGAATGGTAAACTAATCTCAACAAACAGGTTTGTCAGGCCTCAAAATACTGACAGCTCGTGTGAACCTAGCTCAAAAGCTGGTGTTGGAATATGTTCTCCATCAAACCAGCCTGCTAAGTGCTCTGCTGATTCACACAAGAAAAAGAAAGGAAAACATGTCCAAACTGCAGCTGTGGATACTAAACCTGTTGACAAAACAGGTTCTAGGTCCAAAGCTGATGGTAAAAAGCATGATAATCATTTTGATGCTAAACATTTTGAAAATAAGTTTTCAAAAGTTAAGCAGCCTGCTTTCAACAAGGGCAAGTCTCATGTTGAAGGCAAACCTGCTGTGGTTTCTAATAAGTTTTCTAATCATAGCAATAAACTGGTGTTAAATGAAAATAAGTCTTCCAAAGCCAGAAAAAGTGATTATGCTAATAGGCAGCATAAATCACATCTCAGTAGGGGCAAAGGCAAAGTCATTGCTCAGCCTGAGAAACTTAGGAATAAGTTTCCCAAACCTGTGGAAGTTCAAAAGCCAATTAAGCTTCCTGTCTTTGACATTTGTCCTCCTAAAATGATGAAAGAAGAGACAAACAAAGTTGTGGCTATTGAACCCTCCACTCAAGCTGTTGATTCATCAAATAGAAATAAGTTTGCTAAACCTGCTAATAGAATCAACAAAAATAACTCAGAATGTGTTTCTGAAAGTTCTTCTTCCAAAAATCCTAAAAAGAGAAAATGTTATAAATGTGGGAAGAAGACACATCTGGCCAAGGACTGTCCTGAATCTGAGGACATGAGGCCTGTTGACTCTGATGGTTCTCTCACAGCTGTTACAAGCAGTGTTGGAAACATTTCAGTCAATGAAAGTGGTATCCAAGCTGATACCATTCAAATAGGGAATATTAGTGTGGATATTATAAGTCCATCAACAAATGTTGATGAAGTAGGAGAACTCATCTCTGTGATGAGTTCCCCTAAAAATGACTAATATTTCTCTTATCACTCTGCAGGAAAAACAACCTTCCCAGGTTTGGTACTTGGACAGTGGCTGCTCAGGACACATGACAGGTTGTAAAGAATTGCTGAGTGATCTCAGGCCTGAAAGTCACATTTGGTGACAATGTACAGGGATCCACTGAGGGCAATGGAACTCTTAAAGCTGGTGCTGCAGTGTTCAAAAGAGTAGCCTATGTGGTTGGGCTAAAACATAACCTTGTTAGCATAAGCCAACTGTGTGATGCTGGCTATAAGGTTAACTTTGATGAGCACCTGGGTTATATATTGGATCCCCAAGGCAAAGTTGTGCTGTGTGCTCAACGAAAGAAGGGTGTATATGTTGTGGACATGCAATCTGCTGATCCCACATATGAAACATGCTTTCTCACAAGAACAAATGCAGACTTAAACTGGTTATGGCACAAACGGCTGTCACATCTAAACTTCAAGAACATCAACAAACTCTGTAAGAAAGAGTTGGTGATAGGTTTGCCTTCTATGAACTTTGTTAAAGATAAACTCTGCACAGCTTGTGAGAAAGGTAAGCAGAGATGTCAGGATCTAAATCTGAATTACCAAGACTAACTGATTTGAATTTATCAGAGTATAAATCAATAATCTTGCTTTGAATCAAAGTTTAATCAAGAAGTTTGCGGAATAACACTTAATTATTTTATCAAAAACTTTCAGAATCAATAATGAATAAACACACAAGAATTAATCAAGACTGTTTGTATTGCTGAATTCAACGATTACAATCACCTCTAATCTGTTTGATTAGACGAAGAACACAGACTGTTCTTAGGGTTTTACAACCTTAGAGGCTTATGAAAACTTAATCAATAAAGCAATTACAGACTCAAAATATGCAGAAAACTCCTATACAATAGAAAGACCTATTCTATGTATTTATATTGCTTCTTGATATGTTTCCTTGACGAATGATGACTTCTCTGATAGTAGATATGCTGGAATCTTCATGTAGATATTTTTTCCTGAAAATCAGCACTTTCTAGTTATGAAACTGTTGAGCAGCTTGAATCCCTTGACAGCATGAGCAGAGCAGCTTGAGTTGTTTTGCTCTGGCAGCTTGAACTTTTACACTGGCAGCTCGAGTTTCTTCAACTAGCAGCATGAACTTTGAATTTACATTTAAAATCTACTAACAGTCTGAGAAGTCTAACTAACGAATTGAACATACTTAAACTATTTCCCAACAATCTCCCCCTAACTTAAATTCATTACACAAGACTTTAAGTTCTAAAAAAAATGGAAATGAATAAGTAAACTGTTATTTACAAACCAAGGCTTTCAAAAACTTACAACTGTGCAAGTTTATGATCTATAGCCTTCAAAAATTCTCTCTTTAGCTCATCTCTATCACAAGATATTCTGACAGACTTCATCTGGAGTAGTATATTCTTTGGAAGATCATAGAATACAAGATTAAAGAACATACCAGATCCATTTGTGAATTTGATTCTGTAAGTCCTGGATTTGACAAAAATATTAACTTCCTTGATTTTCAATCCCTTCTTGTTGGCATCCTCTACATCTTTTCTGATAAATTCAGGATCAACAATGGACTTCAGATCTCTGATGACTTGTTTCACTTGTGGTAGAGAAGATCTAACTTGTGATACAGACCCAATGTTGTGCATCGTTATCAGCTCATCTCTGGTCAACTTTTGAACTATTTGCCAAAAAGTATCATACTCTTCTTCAGGACCAGACTCTCTTCTTATTACAAACTTAATTCTCAAGTCACGGTCATCCAGTGACTTGGCATACCAGTAATTAATCACAGGCTTTGTAAAGTCATGCTGATCAATCAGCTTCTCTATTTCCATTGCCTTTTGCAATTGTTGCTCAAAGAGCACTCTCTTAACAGATGAAGGAATAGAAACAACTGCTTGATCAGTGGGAGCAGGTGCACTGGCAGCAGCTTCAGTTTGGACTGATTGAGTTGATGGTTGGACTTCTTGGGATGGTTGAGCTTCTGGAGAGACTTTTGTTCTCTTTCTTTTGTCCATCTCCTTGTCATGAATCTCTTGCAGCCTTTCAGTTGGCATGGACTGAGCCATTTTCTTTGGGATACCAGCTGCAAATGCAAAATTTATCAAAAATCTTCTGTGCTCAGCTTTGGAATGCCCTGTTGGCATTTTTCTCTTCATTGCTCCTTGTTTAACCACAAACCCCTTTAGGTAGTCACCTAAGGTCTCATCATCATCCATTGGGGTTTGGGCTTGCTGATCCAATTCTTTGTCCTGTTCTTCTGCTATTCTTTTGGCAACTTCAGCATCAAAGGCAATTTGGGCTTCTTTGGAGGAAAATTTATGCTTTGGAGACTCAATGAGAATGCCCTTGCCCTTGTCTTTTGCAGCAGATGATGTAGCTTGGACTGTACTTGATGGAGCGTGAATGCCTTCCCTGATCACAACTCCAGTAGCTTTTGAAGAAGCAGCTTGAGTTTCTAGGTTAACAGCTTGAGAAGCTGTTGGGACTGCTAGCCTAAAAACTGGAACTGTTGGTGCTGCTTGGACTGTTGTTGTTGGAGCTGCTTGGACTGATTTGGGAACCTCCTGATTCTCCCCCTTTTTGGAAGCATTGGTTTGGTCAGAAGGACCCACAACCTTTGCCCCTTGGGTTTGAATCATCTGCTCTAATTTCACAATTTTATTTCCACAGAGAGTGAAGCCTCTATGTATATAATCCATACGCTTATTTTGAGCAGCCTCTGCCTGCCTGAGAGAAAAAATTTGAGCTCCCTGTGCAGCAATGATGGACATTTGATATTCCAACATGGCTACAACAGGTTTCAGCTTGGGATCCGTCAAGAGCATGAGTTGCAGACTTGTCTCAAAATCAGAAAACACCTGAGGTGCTTGTGATCTATCACTGACATTAAGACCAGAAGTAGAAACTTCTGGGCCCCTCTTTTCTTGGTTCTGGGGACTTCCAGCTTGTGTTTGCACACTTGCTGTTGCCATGGGCGTGGTCTTAGCTATGTTGGCACTGTCCTGTGCCTCTTGTGCAGAGACATCAGTAGTGCCAGCCACAGAACCCATATGAACCATCTCTGAAGAGATGTTCACCTCCTGAGAGAGGATGGGAGTTTCCTCAACTGGTTCCCTGTGGATATTCTGTGCAGAAGTATCCTCCTGCACAGGGATATATGGCTCTTGTCTAGGGGAGGAGGAGGAAGGAGCTCCTGGTCCCCTTTTCCTTTTATATAAGTATCTTAGTGGGCGTTTTGGCTGTACAAAAGGATCAGATAGAATATTTGTATCATGAGGAGTGGGTTGGGGTCCTGGGGGTGAAGCAGGAATGTTGGGCTGTGTCTGCTCAGGACCCTCTCCTCCGTTTCCTGGAATGATGTTCATCATTGCAGAGGGCAATGGAGCATCTATACTTACAAAATTGGCACTTGGCTTTAACAGCCTTTTGATTGAAGACAATGAGTGCCTACGGGAAACATGTATCCGTTTATGTAAATGTGGAGTTGTGCAGGTGTGTGCAATAAGTTCTGCCAAAAACCTAGGATACATCAAAAATTTCCCAGTCTTTAGGGAATGATGCCTTAACATCCCCTGAAAAATCATGTTAGAAAAATTGAACTGTTGGCCAGTAGAAAAGCACACTAAGGCAGTGGCAATATTTGAAGAAAACTCAGACCAACCAGTTCTTTTGGGGCTTAAACATTGCTGAATAATATGCACAAGGTATTTCCATTTAGGAGAAAAGTGTGCCTTAAGAAAAGTAAAAGAATCAGCAGGACCCCTATAACCAATATTTTGAAGACCAAAATGTAAAGCTTGAAGGGATAGGTCGGATATACCTGAGGCATCTTGAAGATGCAAGTGATGTCTGATGGATTCCTCAGTGATATTGATGATAGTTCCATCAATCTTGGATATGAGGGTAGGCACTCCATTGATGGTTTGAATAGATGCATGGTTCCAAAACTGTTCTATATGGGAGATGTATATAGTAGGGTTTATGGATAGTGCATGATGAATATGGGAGTGCCTGAGGAAATCCATCATTGTATGGAACGGTTGGAGTTCAGCATGTTTCAGAGTGTATGGGAGGCAGTTGTGTTCTTTTACGAACTCCATGGATGAACAAACGATGGTTTTAGGGTTTGAAAGAAGAATGTGTGATTCGTTCAGAGAGAAAGCAGAAGGCCGTGAAAGAAGAATATGTAACTGGTAGTTACAACTGAACGAAACCGGGACCTTTAAAGGTTTCGAAAAGGTTGGGTCCCGCGCACAATATGTAACTGGTAGTTACCCTGCACACTTTGACAGATCAAGTGAAAACAACGAACAGCATGAGAAAATGAACTAGCAGCATGAGAAAATACTCAAGCTGTTAGTTAGAAATGAAGCATCTTTTAATACAACAGTGACTCCCCCTTAAATTAAGCATACTAAGTAGATAATAATGAAAACCAATTAATCCATGTTTACCATACCAATATTTGATACTAGGAAAGTGAACCTTCCTACATCAAAAGGTTTTGTAAATAGATCAGCTAACTGATCATCAGTATGAATCTTGGTAACTTGGATCAATTTCTTTTCATTACAATCTCTGATAAAGTGAAATCTGATTTCTATATGCTTGGTTTTTGGGAATTTCACTGGGTTTTGCACAATGCTGATTGCACTTGAGTTGTCAATATAAATAGGAGTGGATAAGAAATTCATACCATAGTCTCTTAGTTGATTTTGAATCCACATTACCTGGGAGCAGCAGCTTGCAGCTGCTACATATTCTGCTTCAGTGGATGATGTTGACACAGTTGTTTGCTTTTTGCATTGCCAAGACACCAATCTTGCTCCTAAGTATTGACATCCACCAGTTGTGGATTTTCTGTCAATGTTGCAACCGCCGTAGTCACTGTCAGAATAAGCAGTTAGTTCAAAAGGAGAGTCTTTAGGATACCATAGGCCTAAATGTGGTTGGCCTTTAAGGTATCTAAAGATTCTCTTAACAGCAACCAAGTGAGAATCCTTTGGAGAGCATTGAAACCTAGCACACACACAGACAGCAAACATTATATCAGGTCTAGAAGATGTTAGATACATGAGAGATCCTATAAGGGATCTGTATAGATGAATGTCCACATCTATGCCATCTTTGTCTGTATGGAGCTGTTTATGAGGATCCATTGGAGTGCTTGCAACCTTTGTGTCTTGATAGCCAAACTTTTCCAGTATGTCTTTGACATACTTTGATTGACTTATGAACAGACCAGTAGGCTTCTGTTTAACCTGCAGCCCTAGAAAGAATGTGAGTTCTCCCATTGAACTCATTTGAAACTTTTTGTGCATTAGGGTCTCAAATTCTTTGCACAGACAATCATTGGTTGAGCCAAAGATGATGTCATCAACATAGATTTGGACAAGTAGAATCTCAGCTTTGATGGACTTAGTGAAAAGTGTTTTGTCTAGAGTGCCTCTCTTGAATCCATTCTGTAAAAGGTATGATGATAGAGTGTCATACCATGCTCTGGGGGCTTGATGGAGACCATAAAGAGCCTTGTCTAGCTTGTACACCTTGTCTGGATGCTTGTAGTCTTCAAATCCAGGAGGTTGACACACATATACCTCCTCTTCAATTGTCCCATACAGAAAAGCAGACTTGACATCCATTTGATACACTTTAAATCCTTTGAAGCTTGCATAGGCTAGAAATAGTCTGATGGCTTCAATTCTTGCTATTGGAGCAAAGACATCATCATAATCTATGCCTTCTTCTTGAGTGTACCCTTGTGCTACTAGCCTTGCTTTGTTCTTGATGACTATCCCTCTCTCATCCTTCTTGTTTCTGAACACCCATCTTGTACCTATTGCTCTCTTACCTTTAGGAAGATCCACCAGAGTCCATACATTCTGAATTTTGAACTGTAAAATCTCTTCTTGCATGGCTTCAATCTAGGATGAATCTTTTAATGCTTCTGATGCCTTTTTGGGTTCTAGTTCAGACATGAAACAGGCATGTTCAAAAGCAGCTAGACTGAATTCAGGAACTGATTGTTCAGCAGCAGCAGTCTCATTGTGAACCATTTTCCTTGTTTGAACAGGAGTGCTTGGATCACCCAGTATTTGATTGAGAGGGTGATACTTGTGAACTCTTAGTGTGGGCTCTCTCTCTGTTTGAAAAGAAGTTCCAAGGTTTGTATCATCTCCATCAGAACCAGTGAATGGTTCAGTTTCGGGAACAGCTTGAGTTTCTAGGCTAACAGCATGAGAAGCTGTTGGGACTGCTAGCCTAGAAACTGGGACTGTTTCCTTTTGTGATGGAGCTGTGCTGTCAGGACTTGGGAATGGCACGTCAGTGTCTGGATTTGCATTAAGTGGAGCATTCAGGACCCCTGGAGGATCACATGACAGAAGTGGTAGAGTGGTGAAATCATCCCAACTTGTTGAATCTGCAGCAGTCTGAAACTTTGTGCCAACAGCATGAGAAATTGTATTGGCAGCATGAGAGTTTGTGTTAGCAGCTTCAACCCTGTATGCATCAGCTTCTGCAGTATACTCAACAAAGCTCAGAGAATTTGTTAGTGAATCTAAATCAAACAACCAATCAGGACCAGTGCCTTTGATATTAGCAGTATTTTCATTAAATTCAACATTGGCACTTTCCTCAATTGTTTTAGACACACTGTTGTATACTCTATAGGCTTTGCTTTGAGTTGAGTATCCTACAAAGAATCCTTCTTCAGCCTTACTCTCAAACTTCCCTAAGTGAGTCTTAGTGTGAAGAATAGTACATGGGCATCCAAAAGGCTTGAAGAAAGCTATTAGGGGACTTCTGTTATAGAATAACTCATAGGGAGTTTTTCCTTGAGATTGGACAACTTGAACATTATTTAGAACATAACAGGCTGTATTAACAGCTTCTGCCCAGAAAGTCATTGGCAGATTTGAATCAGCTAGCATTGTTCTAGCAGCCTCAATTAATGTTCTATTCTTTCTTTCAGCTACACCATTTTGCTGTGGTGTTCTTGGTGCACTATATTGTCTAGCAATGCCTTTGGACTCACAGAAACTGTTTAGAATTTGGTTTTTAAATTCAGTTCCATTGTCTGATCTTATCACCTTAACTTTGGAACTGGATTGGTTTTCTATCTTAAGGATAAAAGACTTAACTAGCTCAGCAGTTTCATCTTTGGAAATAAGAAAGTAAACCCAAGTAAATCTAGTGCAATCATCAACAATGACTAAACAGTATGCCCTTTTATTCAAACTCAAAACAGATGTTGGACCTAATAGATCCATATGTAACAACTGAAGAACAGATGAGATTGAATTTACTTCTTTGGCCTTATGAGAAGTTTTGTGTTGCTTACCTTTAAGACATGCTACACAATGATCATCACAAATCAACTCCTTTTGTGGTAATCCTCTTACCAGATTCTTTTTAACTAAAGCATTCATGGACTTGAAGTTCATGTGACACATCCTTCTATGCCAAAGAGCAGACTCATTTGATGATGCTTTGGATATTAAACAGCTTAAAGTATTTGATTTAGTCAAGAGATCTGTGTCCAGGCAGTAAACATTGTCCTTTCTTGGTGTTCTTAGTAAAACAAGTTTTTCAGGAACTTTGAAATCCTTTGAAAGAACAATGCACTCAGAATCTGTGAACAGAACAATGTTTTGTTTGTCACAGATTTGAGAGACACTCAATAAATTGTACTTAAGCTGTTCAACATACAGAACATCATGGAATGTCATGTTGCCTGCATTAACAGTACCTTTACCTGTAACCTTACCTCCTTTTGAGTTGCCTCCAAATGCAACAAAACCTCCATCAAAACCTTTGAAATTTGACAAGCATTCAGAATTGCCTGTCATGTGCCTAGAGCATCCACTGTCCAAATGCCATCTTGTTCTCTGAGGAGACCTGTGGTTGCCCTGCACAAATAACAGCTTAGTCAGTAGTGGAGTAAACCCAAACCAAATTGGTTTTGGGTTGGCCTTGTACATTGACATAACTAAATACTGTTTTTGACTTCTCATATTTAGTGAGATCTACTGATGGAGTCTTTGGAGAGTATTTTGTGATAATATGAGGTATCCAACTATTTTGATCATCTTTTCTTCTGACAGTCTCAGATGATTCACTAGCAGCTCCAGTTTGATGCCCAGCAGCTTGAGCTGTGTTTGTAGTGCTAACAGTTTCAGTTTTTGCACTAACAGCATCAGATTTTGACTTAGCAGTCTGATCTTTTGCATTAGCAGTTTGAGCAACAGATTTGTCCTTGACACACCACATTTGTTTAAAACTTGATTTAGGCTTTGCCAAAACTTGTTTTTGATGTGTGGACTGTTTTTTATTAACTTTTGAGAATCTGTGATCAACTGTTTTCTTTGGAGCTGCTGTGGAAGGTTTCACTTTTGAGTGCTTTGCCTGATTAGGATTTGATTTTGTGTAATGCACAGTCTGTTTTGCAACAGCTGGTTTGTAAAAACAATCCTTGGCTAAGTGATTCTTCCTTCCACAGTGAAAACATCTTTTGACAGTTTGAATTGGAGAACCAGACTTTTCTGCCAATTTCTGGTTCTTGTTTCTCTAATTTCCTCTTATCTGCTGTTGTTTTGGAAACTTTTGAACACCATGCTTTTGGCATGTGCAGACAGAAACAGTTTTACCTCTTTTATTTCCTTTTGATGAAGATGCAATGTTACAGTTAGAATGTACAGGAACTTGTGGAGTAGCATTGCATACACTCATCTTCTCTTTCCCTTTCTTACTGGGAGCTTGGATCTCTATGGGTGCACTCATTGTGTCACAGTCTTTATTTTGAATCTTATCTTCCTTTGATTTAAGACTGTCATCAAGGATAGGATCTACAATGGTCATAGACTCATCTAGTGGTTCATTGACAAGTCTATCAGCAACCTCACTCATTGGGTGAATGTACTTGTTGTTGTATGGAGGTGGAGTAGCTCTGTATCCTATTCCTTCTTTGGGATTAACCTGAGATTTTACTCTATCTTTAAATTGGACTTCCATTAGGTGTTCCAGCTTTTGATTTGCTAACTTAAAGTTTCCTAGATCTATGTTAACAGATTCTAGTTTCTTATTAGCCTCTAACACCTTTTGTTCAGTCTCTTCTACCTTTTTATTCAGAGATTCTATTTTCTTATTTAGTTCCTTTTTCTCCCACTCATGATAGGTTCTATCATAGCCCATTTGAATCTCATTATCCTTATAATCATTGATCTGTTTTTCCAGATCTTCTATGGCTTGCATGTATTCATATCTCCTTTCTTCCATCTTAGCTAAAGTTTTGCACATGCTCTCATTATGATCTCTGTACTTTTTAACCATATTTTTGCATGATTGAGAGCAGAGTTTAGAATTTACCTCAGATGGTAGTTCAGTGGAGGAGACATTTGATGTTTCTGCCATTAGAGCTTGATTTTGAAATTCTTCCTCTGTCTGATCACTCTAGTCAAACACATTGTCTTCTTGAGAGACAAGTGCTGTTGATGATGATGTTTGAATGGGCTGTGAAGTCCTTGATGGCTGTTGACCTTGAGATCTACATTCTCTGGCAAAGTGACCAAGCTTATGACATTTATAGCATTCCACTTTTGATTTATCAAAAGCTGGTTTGCCTTCTGTTTTGGCTTGAAAGTTGGACCTTCCAGTTCTTTTAAGAAATCTTTTGGCCCTCATGGTCAGCATTGCATGTTGCCACTTTAAATCCATCTCTTCAAGATCATCTGGATGAATTTGTTCCAAGTCTTCAACACTTAGAGCAAATAATCCATCATTGGCAACAAAAGCCTCATAGTGAATTTCAGCAGAGTTGCCATCACCACCTGAAAAAGAATCACAGTTATTAGATTTTTCAGAAGACAGAAGAGCAGTGTTGTGATTATAAGAAAATGATTTCTTTTTAGCATCAATCTCAGTCTCAAACACTCTTAAAAACTGTTATACAGATCATCCAATTATATCTCATCAAGAGTGTCTTTTGTTCTCCATTGTGCAGCATAGACTGTCCATTCTTCTCCAAGAGATCTGAGAAACTTTCTGTTGACTTTATCTTGATCCAGATTGACCTTTGCACTTTCCAGTTCACTTATCAGTTTGTTGAACCTGTCAAAGATTTGAGTAAGGTTTTCATTCTTGCCACCAGAAAAGTTTTCATACTGCTGTTTCAAGAGGTCCTTTTGATTTCTCTTGGTACTGGCATTACCAGCAAACCTCTTCTCTAAGGCATTCCAAAGAGAGTGAGCAGTATAAGCGATCTAACATTTTGGTTTAAGTAATATTCAAAGTATTGGGAATTAACTAGTGTTTGATATATATGTTTTTATATGGTTGATAATTATTATTGATTGTGTGTTTGAACTTAATGTAACGCATTACAAGAAGTTCAAACATAAAGATCAAAGATAAAATCAAACATAAGTTAAAGAAATAAGTTTCTAGTCTAAGTTAATTAATTTAATGAGTAAATTTGAATCCTCAAAGGACTAAGATTCGAATCAAGGTCAGATTCAAATAAGTCAATTGGGCAGATTCGAATGTGTTGTGTGGCAGATTCGAGAGTGTCAGATGGGTCAAACTCAAATGGGCCTTGGGCCGGATTCGAGTTTGGCCCATAACAGACTCGAATTAGCCTCTATAATTAGGGATAGACTCGATTAATTATCAGACTTTTTGCAGAATTCGAGAGTGATTAAGCATTAAGCGATTTCGAGTTTATCATCAGCGTTAGTGTTGTTTCGGAGAGAATCAGTTCGTAGGCTCGTGCTTGTGTAGTTGGTGCAGCTTCTGATAGTCTCCGTGTTTCTAGTGAGTGTTGTTACCGTCTACCCGTTAACGAGGATTCCACACTCGTTGACGGTTCCCGTCTAGATAGATCTGTGTTAGGTAGACCTTACAAGTGGTATCAGAGCCAGGTTGTGTTCTTGGTGTTCTTCGTGTTCATCAAGATATATCCTAGGTTTATTGACGCTTTTGGACGGTTTTTCATTCATCTTCGTGTTTGCCGCTCAAATGGCCAACGTGGAAACTGATAACAGAAAGGTTAGTCTGACTTACTCTCTTTTTCGTGAATTATGTGTGTTGTGTGTTAATTCTAACGATAGGTTAAATCTAGTCTTAGAATCACATAAAACCATAACTGCTCAAAATGAGTCGCTAAAAGCTTATAACGCTAGCCTAAACAACATAAATCAAGATCTTAAGGAAAAACTTAAGGCTAATGCTCAAGATGTAATAGTTCTGAAAGACAAACTGAGTGAGTAGTGTGTTAGGTTAGAACTTATGTATGAGCATGTAGAGGCCTTGACCAAAAATCTTAAAGACAAAGACATAGAGCTAGCTGAAACAAAGGTAAAGGTAGCAGAGGCCAATAGTAAGCTAGAGAAGTTTAGGAATTCGAGCCTAAACCTAGGAAAAGTTTTAGACGCTCAACGCCAGTCTAAAAAGCCTGTAGGTCTAGGATTTCATGAAATTCCTCCACCTTTTAATGCAAACTACGTGCCTCAACCTCAGGAGAAAACTGATAAATCAGTAGACTTAGAGGACATACCTGCACCTATAACTGAGCCTGTAGTAGAAATTACATCTAAGGTGACTGATACAACCGTCAAGGTTAAGAAAGTCAAATTTGTGTCTTCCTCCAGTGAAACAACTGCAGGAAAACATAAAATTGATTTTAATGATCAGGACGATGAACCAGTCGCGATAGATGTTCAACAGGACCAAGACACTAGTGAGACACCTAAGTGTAAGGGCACAGACAAGAAGTCCATAGATAAGATGTCCTGCTTTAGATGTCATGAAAAGGGGCATGTTGCTTCTCACTGTCCGCTTAGGAAAGCCGAGGTTACACCTAAGACAGTGCACCCAACACCTGTTAAGCCCTCAACAAATGTGGCGAGCACTAGTAGTTCTCAGAGTACCGAGAAAACTGTGCAGGCCGCACCAAAACAAGTTATGCAACAAACACCGGTAAAGGTTGGACCAAAGGAAGTGGTTAGGACAAATTCACCGAATCGTGTCATTAATCAACCTAGGTCAGCACCTCAACAAGTCTATAGGAGCACCACACCTAGCAGGGCACACACTCCAGTTAGGTCTCATACTCCTGTTAGACATTACGCATCGGTTAGAGCTCAGGGATCACAATCTGAAATGCAATATAATCGGAATTATTCTAGAGCTCCACAACAAATGCCCACTCAAAGGCAGAGAGTGAATTTACATCACTCGGCACCACAACAAACTCCTGTTCAACGACCCAAGTCACCTGAAAGGCGAGATGGGTATTTGAAAGAGTTTAAGTATGTGGACGAGAATGGTATAACCAAGTCAGTTATGGCTTGGGTTCCCCGTGATAACTAACCTATTTTCTTTCATGTGCAGGAGATTACCACAGGTCCAAACAACAAATGGTTCGTCGACAGTGGATGCTCCAGGCACAAGACAGGGGAAGGAAGTCTCCTCACAGACTTCAAGGGTGGGAATCGGGGATTTGTATCATTCGCGAGAAACAAGGGAGGAAACATCACGGGTACCGTAGTGGTCACTAATGGGACGATCAAGTTGGACCAAGTTTATCAGGTTGATAAACTGGTTCACAATCTCATTAGTGTATCTCAAATCTGTGACAAGAAGAATTCAGTGTTGTTCACTGACACTGAAGCGTTAGTTCTAAAACAGGGATTCAAGATTCCTGAAGAATGGGTATTGATGCGGGCACCAAGGAAGAATGACTTGTACATGCTTGATATGAACAAGCCGGAGACTTCCATGGTGCCAATTTGTTTATTATCCAAAGCTTCGGAGACGGAATCGGTACTGTGGCACAGACGCATGGCTCACTTGCACCTAAGAAAAATGAACTACATAACGAAAAATGGATTGGTGCAAGGTGTGCCTATGAAGAGCTTTCAGTTCGAGGACAAGTGTCTACCATGCAAGAAGGGCAAACAACATAAGAAGACACACAAGTCCAAGACGCAGAACTCCATAACCTCAACATTCGATTTGTTGCACATGGACCTCTTCGGCCCAATCAACAAAAAGAGTATAGGAGGTAGTTGGTGTTGTTTGGTTATCACTGACGATTACTCACGATTTTATTGGGTTTTCTTTTTAGGTACAAAGGACGAGACGGCTTCCAAGCTCATCGGGTTCTTAGACCAAGTGGAGAATTCCTACGGAACACGGGTTAAAAGGATACGTAGTGATAATGGAACTGAGTTCAAAAACACTGTAATTGGTGTATATTGCCTCTCAAAGGGCATAGTGCATCAATTTAGTGCACCATATGAGCCTCAACAAAATGGGGTGGCCGAACGTAAAAACAGGACACTGATTGAGGCAGCTAGGACTATGTTGTCGGATTCAAAGCTTCCTACCATGTTTTGGGGGGAGGCAGTGAATACAGCATGTCACATTTTAAACAGGGTCCTAACTGTCAAATCTTTAAACAAAACCTATTATGAAATTTTGAATAAACGGCCACCTAATTTAACTGGCTTCGAACCGTTTGGGGTACCATGCACATTATTGCATACAAAACATCAACCGAAGTTTGGTGAAAAGGCTGACGAAGGATACTTCCTAGGTTATATGCCGAACTCACCAAACAAACGGGTTTTTAACAAAACAAATGGTACAGTGGAAATTGTGTATAACATTGAAGTCACAAGTTATACACATGAACCTCAAACAGGTCCGGAATGGATATTTGACTATGATAAATTATTTGAGTCATTTAACATTCCTTTGGATGAAAATGCAGGTACAATCGAAAAGGACATGGCGACGTTGCATCTGAATGACGATGGTCATACCTTTCCGAGGACTACGTTTGAATCCACATCCGAGCCTACTTTGACTGTAGATAGATCTCCAGAAGTCAATGTTCCTGAAGCACCTTCAACTGAGAACCAGACTCAGGAAACAAACTCCAACTCTGAGGAAAATGTCCACGAGGAGGAAAATGTAGAATCTGAGGAAGTTCCCCCATTAGGTGAAATAGGATCTAACTTAGGAGATAATCTAAGGGTTGATGAAATAGAGACCTCTAGGATCAACAAGAACCATCCTATAGAAAGTATCATAGGAAATCCTAACGAGGGTGTGAGGACTAGGAGTAGTTTAAATAACAACACTGTGTTGTTGTCGATGATAAATGACTCCGAGGCATATCACACATGTCTATATTCATGTTTCATATCGTAAGTAGAGCCTAAGAATGTGCAAATGGCACTTAAGGATAACTCCTGGGTTGAAGCGATGCAGGAAGAACTCTCGCATTTTAGGAAACTAGAAGTGTGGGAGTTAGTTCCATTACCTCGAGGGGAAGTTGCCATAGGAACCAAATGGGTTTTTAAGTGCAAAAGAGACGATCGGGGTATAGTCACTCGCAACAAGGCTAGGCTAGTTGTAAAGGGTTTCAACCAAGAGGAGGGAATCGATTACAATGAGGTGTTTGCACCAGTAGCAAGGCTGGAAGCCATTAGGTTGTTTCTAGCTTTTGCCTCCTTCAAGGGCTTTAAGGTATATCAATTAGATGTTAAGAGTGCTTTCCTATATGGGAAAGTGAAGGAGTTGGTATATGTAGAACAACCGCCTGGATTACAGATCCAAAATATCCTGATAGAGTATATCGCTTAGATAAGGCTCTATATGGATTGCATCAAGCACCAAGGGCGTGGTATGAGACTCTATCCAACCATTTATTAGAGAACGGGTTTGAAAGGGGTAGGATAGATAGTACTTAGTTTGTTAAGAGGAAGGGAGAACATTTTATCTTGGTACAAGTGTATGTCGATGATATCATTATATTTGGATCATCAGACGAACAGATGTGCAAAGATTTCGAGAAGGTGATGAAGTCTAAGTTCGAGATGAGTGCTATGGGAGAGTTAACTTTCTTTTTGGGGTTACAAGTTGACCAGAAGAAGGATGGTATGTTTATCCATCGGACGAAGTATGTCTATGACATGTTAGAACGCTTCGGGATGGAAGGAACAAAATTGACTGCCCATTTCAGCACGTCGATTCAAGTGAATCACAATCTCGGACCGGGTACTGAAAGTGATACCGATGTGGATCCGACATTATATCGGGCCATGATTGGATCACTTATGTATTTAACTGCTTCAAGACCTGACATCATGTTTGCTGTGTGTATTTGTGCTAGGTTTCAAGCTAATCCGAAGGAGATGCACATGAAAGCTGTGAAGCGGATTCTACGATACCTCAAGTCGAAACCGAAGCTGGGACTTTGGTATCACGCGGAGGGAGATCTAGAGTTGGAGGCATTCACGGATTCTGACTACGGAGGATGCAGCTTGACGCGCAAATCAACAACTGGAGGTTGTCAGTTCCTAGGAGGGAGATTGGTATCCTGGCAATGCAAGAAACAAACGTCGGTAGCCGTGTCAACGTGCGAGGCCGAGTATGTTGCTGCTGGTAGTTGCTGCTCACAGGTTCTGTGGATACAACAACAATTGCGGGATTACGGTTTGGCTTACACTCAAACTCCCATTAGGATAGACAATCAATCTACAATTGCTATAACTAACAATCCAGTTAAACACAGTAAAACAAAGCACATAGACATAAGGCATCATTTTATTCGTGATTGTGCTGAAAAGAACTTAATCAAATTGGTAAAAGTGGCAACGGATGATAATAATGCTGATTTATTTACCAAAGCATTTGATAAGTCACGGTTTGAATATTTAATTCAACTAAATGGAATGCGCAACCCAGAGTAATTTGACCTTAGTGGTAGTTTATTTCCTTTTATAGCTGTAGTATTTCTTTCTTTTTATAGTAAGTCTGCTAATTTAGGATAGTTTCTATTTTTAGTAAGTTTCTATTTTTAGTAAGTTAGTAGGTTATCTTATTTTATTGCTATTTCTTATGAAAAACAAAAGAAAAAAGAGAGAAAATCATAAAAATACAAAAAAAGAGAATATCAGAAAAAGAGTTAAGTCTTAGATGCATAGGTTCAAAGTGACGAAAATTAGCACAGTCGTTACAAACTCTAAGTGTTTAGGCTTTCACACATAATGCACCTAAAATTCTAAGTGTTATACTTTATTTTAGTTTGATGTGTTGGTAGGCATAATACATATAGGGAATCTCAAGGCTAATAAAATATTCAAGAAAAAGTCAAACGTGTCACTAACTTAGATGTATGACCAATCGGTCTTAATTTTTATGTACAAGACATACAAACTTTGAGTCTAAATGAGGTATGCAAACTTTCTGGGGATGTATAGCAACATCAAATACATCTTAAAATGGAAAGAATAGAAAAATCATACAAAATTGAGAGTCGAAAACATGTAACTCTGTTGTACGTAAGTACAGACCTGTTGCCTCTGTTTAGATTCGGGTTAGCAAGATAAGTCGCTTTGTTGTACGTCGGTACAGACCTGTCACCGCTGTCTTGCTAGCTTTAAGAATAAACCTTAAGTCAAACTAAGACACTTTGTTGTATGAAAATACAGACCTGTGTCCGATGTTTGTCTTTTAAAGAAAGTTTGCAAATACCAACAAGTTAGAATCTTAGTCTGTATGCCTTGATCATAAAAGTATGTCTATGTCTGAGTCACGTAAGATAATTTCATGATAAATAAAAATGCCAAGGGATATTCCAAAATGTAGCATGTTTAAAGGGGTAAAATACCAACAATCGGCTAAATAGGTATTTCACGACAAACAATCAAAGGAATCAAAAATTCCTAAGTGTGAAAGTTTAAGTACTGAAAGTGAGTATCTGACATCGCTATCTGATTGAACCTTTCTTTGACTATACTCATCAAAAATATTGTGTTTAGAGTTTAGCATAGGTTGTAAATTTTAATAAGTATAGTTTAAGTCTAAGTTACATTTTTGGTCAAAATTTTAAAATTTTATTTTTTACTTATTTTTCCTTATTTTATTTTATTTTATTTTATTTTATTTTATTTTATATTTCAACTTAGGAAAAGGGTCAAAAATTACTGAGGGTGCATTCATAGTTGGATAAAATAAACACTGCGTGAAATATCTTGTGCTTAGGGTAAAAGATTTGGCATAGTTTATCTCGTTACACAATACCGTAGAAAAGGTTGAAAAAGTTGAAGTTATTTCAAAATTTTCAAAATTTTTCTAAGTGTCTGGTGTAATTCGAGTTTAGTACAGACTCGAAATTGGGTGGTTTTCGAATCTGTCAGTAGATTCGACCTTGGCCATAGATTCGAAGGTTGCTATTATAAATAGGTAACAGTAATTGTCATTACTTCTATCTGTTTTCGAATCTACCCTCTCGAATCTATTTGGCGACTTCGAATCTACTTCCTCGAATCCACCGTTTTTCACAAAAACGACAATTTGTCGAGTTTATTACTTGAGTGTTCGACTCTACTGATATATCTAGGTATAATCACCTTGGTTGTACAATATTCATGTAGTTTTATACACCATTTAAGCCAAAATCATCGATTTTTGAAGGTTTATGGGTCTAAGTCGTGTTTTCCAAAATTACAAAGTTTGGACAAGTAAATAGTCAAATTAAAGGCAAAATTCAGTGATTAGAACCTAGTTGGACTAATGTATGTGATTTTCTAAGCTCAAAATGGTTAAAATCATGGGTATTGTTGAAGAGTTGGACGACGACCTTACGAATCTGTTCATGAACATTCTCGAGTTTGTCAGTAAACTCGAGAAGACCATGTCATTCGAATCTGTCATCAAACTCGACATAGGGAGTCTTCGATTCTGTCTATTCGAATCTGTTACTCTATTTGAATTATTTAATTTAAATTTTATTAAACTTGTAGAAATTCTTTTGTGTTGGATTTTGTACTTAATCAAGTTCAAAATAAACAAATTTGAATTTAGGCAAGTTTATTGATTTTTATTAATTCTAATAGTTTATCTATTGTGCAGATATGGCTGTTCGAGTATTTGTGCCGAAGCACAATACGTTCATTCCCCCCGACCATCATATCCCTGAGGCGCAGGGTTTTCGTCAAATGATGGATTTCCTTGTAGAATCTAGGATTGCTTTTGCATTATCTCACAATATTCAGATTGTTATTCCCTATGTTCGCCAGTTCTATGATCATCTTCAGGTGGACTGCTCTGTCACTCCGACAGTGCTGAGAACAAGGACCGCAGGGCAACCGTTGGTGTTTTCTGCCGATGTGCTGCGTCAAGTTTTGCAGCTAGGATCTCCGGAAGAGGAGTCTGGGCCTATTGATTTTCCACTAAGTATTAGGCAAGCGGCTTTTCAGAGAAAGGGTTACAGTTTAGATGTTACGAAGACTTCGTACATGAAGAGCGGACTTATTGGCCAATGGAGATTTTTGGCTCATGTTTTCATGGTTTGTTTCGCGGCAAAGAAAGCTGGTTTTGATTATATCGTCTCGAAGATCCAATCTGGGATGATCGCTTTAGTGTATAATCGGTCATTCAGCTTTTCTCAGATGTTTTTCTCAGAATTCGTCCATGAAATCTCGGCTCCAGAGCAGCAACAATTTCTGCTGTATCCTGGATTCATAATGACGCTCATAAAGCATTTCTTACCGAATTTGCCATCGCACAATGAAATCCAAAGTGTCGCGGTGATGGATAAAAGAATTTTTGCTGATTGCTCCTCGCATAGAGGAAAGTTGGCGGTTCCAGTCGAGGGACCGTTGTTTGGAGCTGTTCTAGATAGGAATTTTGAAGCACCAGATACTGCCAACTGGGCAGGTGTAGTGGAAGTTCAGCCTGGTCAGCCACAACAACAACCACAGCCACCGCGAGCACAACAACAAAGGCGAAGACAAAGAGCTACTGCGAGTCAGACTCAGGCATCTAGGCCTTCTACAAATCAACAGCAAGAGGTACAGGAAGCAGGGCCTTCGAATATCCCAATTGAATCTGATCAGTTGTGTCAGACGTTGCATGAAATTTGGGAAGCTGGTCCTCATGCCAATGAAGAAATATCTGCAGCATTGGTTAGAGAATTGCTAGAGCCTCCAGAGGGAGAAGATGATGTGTTGAGGGATGTTGATGAGTATGAACCAGAACAAACTGGTAATGACTCGTCATCATCGGCAACTGAGTCAGACGAAATGGAGGAAATAGAAGTTGAAGCTCCAGAGTCAGTATCTACAGACCCTCATGTTCAAATAGGAACTCATGGATCACGGTTAGTAGTTAATGAAGAAGCTTCAAGGAGGCGAGCATCAAGAGAGTCTGATGACTCCGATTTTGAAGAAGAAGAGGTTGCACCGTTAGTGACAACAAGGGAACGGGCCAAACGTCATAGATTTATGCAAGGATCCTCTTCAGCCTCAGCAGAACAACCTCAAATTTCTCAACCTCAGGAACCTCAAACCACCATTCCACCATCACCACCTCATGATGAACCATATATCCCATCGCCGATCATTCCAACTCCAATTCAATCCATCCCATCAACCTCGTCCACATACGCCGACAATCAAAGATTTCTGCATCTAAAAGCTCGAGTTGACTTCCAAAATATCCAGATCCTAGGCCTAACAAAGGCAATCGGTGAGATTCAGGCTCATAACGCACATCTTGATGACGAGAATGCCGATCTAAAAAGGATAGTGGAAAAAGTTCAGGAAGAGAACTTAGAGTTGAAGTCTTTTGTTGCTGATCAAGCGGCTGAGCTAAGATCGATGCGCTCCCTAGTTGAGCAATTAATGAAAAATTTAAAGGCTCAGGGGGAGACATCGTGCCGTGATCAAGAAGTGCGAAGGGAGGATGATGAAGATGAAGATGACCAGGGCAATGATCCCAGCACTCAAAGACAGAATGAGCCAGTAGATTTTTCTGCTGCTTAGGCTGCTCAGTCTCAGGGGGAGCCAAGTCAAGCAGAAGGTGAAGGAGGAGAGGCTGGTTCTTCAAGAACTTTGGATAGCGATATGATAGATGCGCTAAAAGACATTGAGGAAGAGCAAATGGAATTTTACTTTGAAGATGAAATAGAAGAGTTGGAGGAAGGGGAATTCATTCCTGAGGAGATTGTTGATTGGAAATCTGACGACGAAGTGATAGAGGACGAGGACGATAACGTCAACGAGGTGACCATAAATTCACAACCTATCACGGAATTATATGTGGGCAATAATCACAATGTGATTGATATAGATGACATCAAGATAGCCTCAGTCGAAGACACAGAACTTGAAGAAGCAGAGAAAGAGCCATCTAGAGCTGAGTTGATAAAGCTTTGGTTCAAAAAGGAAGAAAAGAAAGAACAGCTGAAGATGAAAAAGAAGATGAGAATTCCGGGTGCTGGAAATTTCTTAGGAGGGATTATAAGCTGGTTCTTTGACCGAGAACTGCAGCTGTTTATTTGGAAAAGAAGAGATGGCCTCCAATACTTGAGGCGAACACTGAAAGCATTCAATACACTGCCCAAGATTGAAGTAAAGGAATTAGCATGGAAAGAACTGATCAATATCGGCGAGGACCCGTATGCTGAAGTTATGGCAAAAATAATAAGAAAAGAGTGTCGTTCGGGAAAGTTTGAAAGACTTAAGCCGAGATCAGGCAAAAGAGTAGAGGATGGATCAAGGATAGATCCTCATACGGGAAGGCCTTGGGCCAGAATGGTTTATAAACTAGTCAAATGCTTGAAAAGGGTGCCTATGAAATCGATGCCACAGAATATTTTGGGCAACATGAAATGGTGGTACGTCGATAATGACACAGCAGAAGCAGTCATGGAAGATACACAGGACAAAGTGATTTTGAGAGTTTATGATCCACTGCACTTAATAAATCGATCGAAGGACGACCTGAAGGAGCTACATGATCAGCCTGTCTTCTTTATTGAAGCATGGAGATTTGAAGCCAGGAAGTTCCAGAAGGTAGTAAAAGTTTGTATAGATGTTGGTTTATATGCAGGCAGTAGTATATGTAGTTCTAGTACTTAAACCTGATGTAAATAGTTAAAAGCTATCGTCAAGGGAGAGTCTGTTGGTACACCCTGTGTGACGATAGCAGTCTAAGCGATCTAACATTTTGGTTTAAGTAATATTCAAAGTATTGGGAATTAACTAGTGTTTGATATATATGTTTTTATATGGTTGATAATTATTATTGATTGTGTGTTTGAACTTAATGTAACGCATTACAAGAAGTTCAAACATAAAGATCAAAGATAAAATCAAACATAAGTTATAGACATAAGTTTCTAGTCTAAGTTAATTAATTGAATGAGTAAATTCGAATCCTCAAAGGACTAAGATTCAAATCTAGGTCAGATTCGAATAAGTCAATTGGGCAGATTCGAATGTGTTGTGTGGCAGATTCGAGAGTGTCAGATGGGTCAAACTCGAATGGGCCTTGGGCCGGATTCGAGTTTGGCCCATAACAGACTCGAATTAGCCTCTATAATTAGGGATAGACTCGATTAATTATCAGACTTTTTGCAGAATTCGAGAGTGATTAAGCATTAAGCGATTTCGAGTTTATCATCAGCGTTAGTGATGTTTCGGAGAGAATCAGTTCGTAGGCTCGTGCTTGTGTAGTTCGTGCAGCTTCTGATAGTCTCCGTGTTTCTAGTGAGTGTTGTTACCGTCTACCCGTTAACGAGGATTCCGCACTCGTTGACGGTTCCGCGTCTAGATAGATCTGTGTTAGGTAGACCTTACATTGACTTTAGTGTCAATCGAGTTGAACTTGTAGTTCAATCGAGTTGAATTGCATTGTTAATCGAGTTGACTTTCATTTTTATCGAGTTGACTTGCACTTTAATTGAGTTGACCTACCTTACATTCGAGTTGGTAGTGTCTTCCATTCGAGTTGAACTAAAATCAATTCGAGTTGATCCAAGTTTAATTTCACCAAGGAATTAAACACAAGGTATCAATCGAGTTGCATATCAGTTGAATTCGAGTTGAACTTACATTTTAATCGAGTTGATAAAGTTCAAAGGAAAGTTTAATTCGTGTTGCACATAAGTTTTAATCGAGTTTCACACAAAATTTATCGAGTTTCACACAGAATCAATCGAGTCTTACACTCAATCAATCGAGTCTTACACTGAATCAATCGAGTTGCACACTGAGTCATTCGAGTTTCATAACTACTTGATTCGACTTGCTTATTTCTTCTAACAAGTTCATTTGTTATAGATTCGAGTTGATAATACATTGGTTCGAGTTTCACTCATTCTTTAATCGAGTTTATCATCTTAATCAATCGAGTTTCATTCAACATTCATTCAAAGGTTGATCAATTTTCAACAGTTGATCAACTGTTCAATTTCAATCAAATATCATTATATCTTGGAAAGTTTCCTATACATCAATCACAATGTCAAAAGACGCTCTTGCCATGGGATCAGAGACGAAACCCCCAATTCTCTATCGGGGAGAATACGTTCAGTGGAGGGAGAGGTTTTTGGAATTCATTAGTTTTCATGATCTTTAGGAAGAAATGTTAAAGTCCTTAACAGAAGGATCAGCTGTGTTCATGGAGACAATCCCTGGAGTACCCACTGGAAATCCCCCAATTCCACCAAGAACAGTTGAGGTTACAAACTTAACTGAAGCACAGAAAAGAAGAAAGTTAGGGGACAAAACAGCTAGGAAGTTGTTACTGATCTCAATCCCCAATGACATTTATACCTGTCTAAAAAACACAAAGACCGCCAAATCCATATGGGATGAGGTGTGCAAACTTATGAGGGGATCCGACAGGGCTGCAACAAATAGAGTAAGGAACAGTCTGATGGCTTTTGAGAATTTCGGGTTCGAGAAGGAGAATTACTGGAAAACACTTACTTGCGGTTTGTCAGTCTGGTAAGTGAGATGAAAATAAATGGGGTAACAAAGTCCAATCTGGATATCAATGTCAAGTTCTTAAACGTAATGAACCCTGAATGGGAAAAGTATGCGATGATTATCCAACAGACGAAGGACATTGAAGAGATGGACTTCCATATGATTTTTGAAAACCTCAATAACTACCAAGAGGTTGTTTTGAGGAAATTATCTGGAAAAAAGAAAGCTGAAAAAGACACTGCTGACCCTTTGGCTTTATTGGCGGAAAAGAAATATAAATATAAGCTGAAAAGGAGAAACGGGCAGTAGTTAGCAGTAGCTCTTCCAAATCAGACACATCAGATACATCTGCTGACTCCGAGATAGAAGAGATGAAAAAGCAGACGACATTGCTAACTAAAGCATTCCAAAAGAAATTCTATCGTAAGCCAACCAACAACAAAATGCGCTACAAGACTGGCTCAAGGAAATTTGAAAAGAAGGAGAAGTATGAAAAATCTGGTGAGAGCAGTGGCAGAAAAGCTGAAAAATATGAAAAATCTGATAAATCAGCGAAGAAAGAAACAGAGCAGAAGTGCTATAATTGTGGAAAACCAGGTCATTTTGCTCGTGAGTGTAGAATGCCAGTAGTCAAAAACTCTGACTACTACACAAGAAAGGCTCTACTAGCTAAAGAAAAGGAAACTGGAAAAGCCCTTATGGCAGAAGATGACCATGGATGAAGACATACTGGATGAGGATGCTCATATCCTCTTGAAATCAGAGGTCCTCAATGAATCTAAAATGAGTGAGTCAGCTATGATAGCAGAAGATGAGGTATGGGTTGGGCTAACAGATGAAGAGAATGAGAAAAAACTAGAGTCTAATGAGGAAGAGACTGAAGAGTTCGCGTTGATGGCAACAGGAAAAGCTGGATGCAACAATGACAAGGATACTGATGATTCAGAGTCAGAATAATCAGACAGTTCAGAAACACCAGAGGTAAATTCTAACTCTGACTCTGAAATTGATGATTCCTGATTACTTGAAGAAAAATTAACACAGATGGCCTTTATGCTTAAGAAATTTGAAAAATCATTAAAGGCTGAAAAGAAACATGCTCACTCTTTGGAAAACAAGTTACGTAATGAACATAACTTAGTATTAGATTTTTCCAAAGACAAAGCATTGGCATTACGAGAAGTTTCAGATTTTCAAGACAAAGAAAAAGAACTTCAAAGCAAAATCCAAGAACTTAATAACAATATATCTGACCTACAAGAAAAAATGAGTTTGGCAGAATTAGAGGCTTCAAAGTTTTCTGTAAAATATCATGCCATTTTTGAAGAAAGAACTAAGCTTTATGAGAAAATAAAGAAAATGGAAGATGAATTTATCAAAAGAGGTCAAAAAGATCAAACTATCTATTTAAATCAACCAAAAGACACATAATTTTACAATTCAAACTCTGGTATTGGTTGGGAAAATCCTAAGTATCTGACAAAGGCTATATCCAATTCACCGACTTTATATGATGTCAGATATATCAATCTAGGATTAAAAATAACTTTTATGAAAGCATCCGATGAGGTAGAATCTAGTGAAGAATCAAAAAGATTAATATCAGATAAAATGAAAAATTTTGTTGACTATAACAGAATAAATGAATCAAGTAATAATACTGACATTAAAGAAGAGTATATTCAGACATATTCTGAAAAGGATTTATCTGAATCTACTACTCAATCTCAAAAGTTATATTTACCATTTTCAATTCTTGAAAAGATAAACTCTGATCTCGAATTGAAAATCAAAAACTTTGAGACAGAAAATCAAACTCTTAAGGCTGAACTCAAAATTCTAGAACAAAAGTTACAAAAACAGCCTGAGAACAAAAAGTTATCTGATCCATTATCTTCAACTTCTCTAGATTCTATCAACTCTGAAACAGAATTTGATCTGTATATGAACTCTGATTTCAATTCCTTAGAAGAGATGTTTGTTAAAATTGATGAATTTGTAAAACCTTTATATAACAAACAATCAGATGATCATAAAGAACCTGTTAAAATTCTGCAAAGAATTTCTACAGATTCAATGAAATCATTTGAAAATTCATCAAGTTTACAACAAAAGAAGGAGAAAACAAAAGTTCCTTTTGATACTCCTAAATTTGAAAAAGGTGAATCATCTTCTACAAAGGACTCAATTGCACTCAAAGTCCAAACTTCAAAAGGTAAGAAACCTTTACAGAAGAAACAAGTTTCTAAGAACACTAATTCTCATGTTTATTCTATGTCAGATTATATTGTGAACAGTTCTCGCAAGCAAGTTTGGAGAAAGAAGCAGAAAGAATAGAAAAACAAGAAAATAAAACAAGAGTGGCGAATGAAGAAAAATATTGTTACAGATAGAAATAGCAAATTTGAAAATTCTGTCTGTAATAATGAATTTGTGGATAAGTCTTGTATCAAATTTTCTCGAACTGATTTAATTGCTTTGAATTCTGGTTCAAGTAAATCTTTACTTGTAAAATCTGATAAGCTTGTATGGCAACCTAAGAAAAAGGACCTATCTTTCAAACTGAAAAAGGTTCCACAGCAAAAATCTTTCAAAACAGTTCCGCCGCGAATTGTACAAAAGTGGATACCAAAAAGAACTGTTAAAAAGTGGGTACCTAAACCATCATCAATTGTTAAGATAAAAGACGTATCTGATGAGAAAACGCATCATCAACTGCATGATTTACAAAAATCAAAAGTAGCCAACTATAAGTGGGTACCTCATGTGCTGTTTCGTCTTATAGGTAAATCATGTATGGTATCTTGACTCCGGATGCTCGAAGCACATGACCGGACAAAGAGAAACTTTCACTTACTTTGTAGAAAAGTTCTGTGGGACGGTCAGATTTGGGAACGACCAGTTTTGTCCGATCAAAGGTTACGGGAGTCTTGCATACGACAAGATTACCATTCAGAAGGTCTTCTATGTTGATGGTCTTGGTCATAACTTGTTTAGCATTGGACAGCTTTGCGATAAAGGATTGGAAGTCAACTTCAAAGCTAATCGATGCATCATTCGATCAGGAGAAGGTAAAGAAATCCTGGCAGGAAACACGAAAACCAACTTGTACTCCATTGACCTAGCCTCCATTAATCTGAAAAAAGGATGCCTGCTTACTGTCAAAAGCTACATCTAAAACAGCTTGGCTATGGAATCGTCGTCTTTCACATCTGAACTTTAATGAATTAACCAACCTAGCAAAAGGCGGGTTAGTTAAAGGGCTACCAACTCTTAAATTTCAAAAGGAGCAGTTGTGTGCCGCATGTGAAAAGGAAAGATGACTAGAGATTCACACAAATCCAAATCCGAACACTCTTCAACGAGAGCACTGGAACTGCTACATGTGGATCTGTGTGGACCAATGAGAGTACAAAGTATTACCAAGAAAAGATATGTATTGGTGATAGTTGACGACTATTCACGATACACATGGGTTTTCTACCTGAGGTCCAAATCAGATGCAACTTTCAATTCAGTCAATCAGATCAGATAATTGCACAAAATTCAAGAACAAATCTCTTGAATCATTTTTGAATTCTGTAGGAATCACACATCAGTTTTCAGCTGCTAGAACTCCACAACAGAATGGTGTCGTTGAACGAAGAAATCAGACACTGGTGGAATCAACAAGAACGATGCTGGCGTATTCCAATCTCCCGTTATTCTTACGGGCTGAAGCTGTTGCAACAGCTTGTTTCACACAGAATCGTTCAATAATAAATAAACGATTCGGGAAGACTCCTTATGAACTAATAAATAAACGGATACCTAATATTAAAATTTTCCATGTCTTTGGATGCAAATGCTTCATACTAAATAACAAAGACAACCTTGGAAAATTTAATCAAAAGCTGATGAAGGTTTTTTCTTAGGATATTCGAAGGAGTCAGTCGCTTTCCGTGTCTATAACAAGCGGACCAAGACAGTCAATGAAAGCATCAACGTTATATTTGATGAAGGAGTGGTAATGGCTTCTGAACATACCAGTTCAGGACCTGAACTTAACAAGCCGACTTCTATGGAGTCAACTGAAAAGAATGCAGAAAATTCAGAATTAAATAAATTGTTTGAGAATTTCTATGAAGACTACTTTGAGAAGCCCAAAACTAATGTTTTAAATTTGGTGCCTGACAGGATTACTGAAGATCCCGTCGTAGTCTCGGATCATTCTCATCAACAAGTATCAGAAGAAACTGGAGAAGCCTCGACAACAGATGTGCACTTGCCAACTGAAAGTGTTCAACCTATTCAACCTCCAGAATCTTCTGAAACCCCCTTAACATCTGAACATTCAGAAACTCCTATCTCAGATACCTTACCGTCTATATCTGAAGCCATCCCCCGTCTTCCTATTTAGACCTAAATCCCAATCAAGACCACATTCAACCGTATCCACATACTTTCAAGTGGACTAGAAATCACCCAACAGAAAATATTATTGGTTATCCTTCTACTTCAGTCCAAACCAGAAGAGCCACAATAAACGAGTGCCTATTTTCTAATTTTCTCAGTAAAATAGAGCCCAAGAATGTGAAAGAAGCTCTTTTGGACGCTGATTGGATTGTTGCAATGCAAGAAGAACTGAATCAGTTCGAACGGTTGAAAGTCTGGAGACTTGTTGAGCGACCTAAGGATAAATCTATCATTGCACGAAATGGATATTTAAGAACAAGAAGGATGAACATGGAGTCATCATTCGTAACAAAGCACGACTCATTGCCAAAATATATAGTCAAGAAGAAGGGATCGACTATGATGAGACGTTTGCACCTGTTGCAAGAATAGAAGATTAGGATGTTTTTAGCATTTGCTGCTCATAAAAATTTTATTGTTTATCAAATGGATGTTAAAACTGCGTTTTTAAACGGTGAATTAACTGATGAAGTATATACATATCATCCCGAAGGCTTTACTGATCCTTCTAAACCTGATCTTGTATATATTTTAGACAAGTCATTGTACGGCCTTTTTCAACATACTTGTTGAAATGTGGATTTAACAAAGGTGCAGTTGACACAACCCTGTTTATAAAACGTCAGGGGCCGGATATTATAGTAATACAAATATATGTAGATGATATAATATTTGGGTCTACAAATCCTGAATTTTATAAGAAATTCGCTTTCTTAATGTCCCAGAAATTCGAAATTCGCTTTCTTAATGTCCCACACAGGTGATAAGATGGACAGAAAAAGTACGTCAGGTGCAGTTCAAATTTTAGGTGACAAACCCGTCTGTTGGTCATCCAAGAAACAACACTGTGTTTCATTGTGTACAGCTACGTTGTTGTTTCATCATGCTGTTCTCAGGTGTTGTGGATGAAAAGCCAACTGCGAGATTACGGGTTTCCACCACAGAAGATTCTTATATACTGTGATTCTCAGAGCGTAATTGCTATTGCATCAAATCCTGTGCAACACTCAAAAACAAAACACATTCGGTATCACTTTATTAAGGATCACGTTGAAAATGGGAATATATAATTGTACTTTGTTCCTACTGAATATCAATTAGCTGATTTGTTTACCAAAGCATTAGATGAAAAAAGGTTTAATTTTTTGGTATACAAATTGGGTATGTTGAATTGTTAGATTTAATAATTCAGTAGTTTCAATTTACAATTTTTAATTTACATTTTTTTATTGATTCTAAACTGATGTTAAATTCATGAACGTTAAAAGTTCAAATTTTTCAGAATTTAACAGATCTGAATTGTCATGTGTAGGGGGAGCAAAAAATAATTTTTATCTGATTTTGAAAAAATCTGATAAAATTTATCTGATATTGTGTAGGGGGAGCTGATTTGCAAATTAATATATACATCTGAGGGGGAGCAGTATTCTAAAATTCAAGGGGGAGCATTTTTTAGTTTTTACATTTTTTTTATTTTTTATTTTAGTTGTCATTTTTTTTGTGTGTGTTTGTCAAAATTTTGTTTAGTTTGTTTTATTTTTAGTTTTAAGTTGTATACTTTTTTTGAAAACAAATTGGGTTTTGAATAAATGGGCTTATCATTGGTGAATGTGGGCCGTGTAAAGTTGTTTGAAATTCAAAAATGGGCCGGGTAAAGTCATGTTTGAAATTCAAATATATGGGTCGGGTATTTTCACTATTTTGAAATTCCACCTATAAAGTAGAATTTGAAAATTCAAACTTAACTTTTCGGTCCAAAGCAACAGTTCACCGTCTTCCCCAAACCTTTCTTCACCATTAAGAAACCTCAAAGACCCGAATTTCTTCGATTATTTCAGACTTCAAAGCAACACATTGTGAGTTTATTTTCAGTATTATGATGTTGTTTTTCAGTTTTAGTCATTTGTTTTTCAGTTTTATCCATATATTTGTTGAATAACAGTGTTCATATATACGTATATGTGTGTTCATGGTGTTTCAAACTTTGTGTTGGGTTAACTGAAATTAAAAGTGTAGATGTTTGTGGACTGTTAATATGAACTTAAATGTTTAATTTCAAAGTTCAATTTCATCTACACTAACAGAAAATTGAAATTTTAGTTCATCAGGTTTCGTGTTAATAAGTTTTCTGAAAATTGAATTTTTAACAACCATGTTGTTGTTTTTAATCAAAGTTTATTAAAACAAAGTTGTTTAAAATTGATTTTCGAGTAGGGGTCAGTTTTTAAATCACTGAAAAAGTCCTTGGAATCAAATTTTTGAAAATCAGAGTAAGGACTTGTAAATAATTTCAATGAATACTTTCTCGATTGAAAGTATAATCGAGAAGAGTCTAAGTGTAAATCGAGTTGATTGATACTTCAATCGAGAAAAGTTTTGTTTGATTCGAGTTGACCACTTTGTCAATCGAGTTGAACATATGATTTGACCGAGTTGGACTTAAGAATTGATCGAGTTTGTGTTAAGCTTTAATCGAGTTGAACTATATACTCATACGAGTCCTTTCATGACTCATTCGAGTTGGACTGACCATACACTCGAGTTTTTTTTTCATGTTTCATTCGAGTTTAAGACTTCTTTCATTCGAGTCTAGATGTATTTCATTCGAGTTAACTCATGGTTAATTCGAGTTGGACTTATTCTTCATTCGAGAACCATCAAGACTTAATCGACAAAGGTTACACTTCATTCGAGTTGATGTATAAGCTTAATCGAGTATCATCATATGTCATTCGAGTTTTTGCATAGATACATTCGAGAATCATTTAATTTCATTCGAGTTTGTTCACAGACATATTCGAGTTTGTTCAAGTGTCATTCGAGTTGTCTACAGAGTCATTCGAGATTTATTCAAAATTTTTCCTAAGTGTTGGGATTTTAGTCTTTTAAGAAAAATGTAACATTTTTTCAAGAAATTGTTTTAAATCTTTGTTTTTTCTAACATTGGTCTCTGAAAGATTGACTTTGGAATCCTGTCAATAATATTTTATTATTGTCTGGAATCTCGATGATTTAAACAGAAAATCACAAATTTTTATAATTTCTGACAAAATGTTCTATTTTTTCTACTTTGAATGATTTAATTTGTTTACCTGCTTTGTCTAACATGTTTATTATATTTTACAGGTTACAAATGGCATCTCCAAGTCATTTCCATAATTCAAATTCTTCTGACTCCCATTCATCATCAAACCATACCCTTGTTTCCAAACCCCTCCGTTCTGCTTCTGTTACAAGGCCTTCCCCATCTACCATAATCCCCGACAATCAACTTGTTAAACCCAAATATTGCCTTCCATTCAAAGACAATAACCACCGCCTGGATACAAAAGTGATTAAAGTCAGTCACCCAATTATCATTGATATTCTCAAAGGACATCCTTTGGGATATCTTCTCCAGTATAAACCATCCATTCCACAAGTTTACCTTCAACAATTTTGGCATACTAAAAAGTTTGTTCCAGCAGATGGTAACCATCACTTCAAGGTTACCATCGATCAATTCAAATCAAATATCACTTTGGCCAGACTTCGACACAATTTGTTCCTACCCAGAAGGATTGATACAGTTAACTTTCTAGAGTTAGCTGATTTTGAAGATTTCGTGTCAGATGAAGAATTGGTTCATGACCTGATTTGGCTGGGATACTCAAAGCCCTTACCTAAAAGTTCAAAATTCCATCGAAATGGGCTAAATGGAGAATTGTAGACACTGTTTGGAAAAATCAATAGATGTATGACATCAAAGCATACTGGCATAGATACATGCAATATCCAATGTCTCAGAATCTTTCATGGCATCGCATTCAACAAGCATTACGATTATGCTCCGTGCATCTGGAAAGACTTGAAGGAAATAGTACTTGCCAAGACTACGAACAGATCAAGGAAGTTTGTACCGTTACAAAGGTTCATTCAGATTTTAATCCGAGGCATCCTACGGGAAAACGAAAAATATACCGAGGAGATCAAACTCTCAACGATGCCCAAATTACGTCATGATGAGCCTACATGAAGTTCCAGATTCTTCAAATGCCAACATAATGCCAATACCGGAAGCACTGTTAAGGTACGCTGATCAGTCCAGTGAAAATGTGAGGCTGTACCGCATAGACCATGCTCCCATAGAGACCCAAAAACCGGGTTCTCTAAACCAAGGAGTTATAGGACGAGAGGAGCTTCAGCAAGGGGCTGAAGTTCAGGGAAGCCTTTTAGTGTCTGAGGGAGAAGCGGGTGCAGTAAGGGGAGGTGAGAAGAAAGTAGTTCTGATTCTGAACGTACTTTATCAAATATAAATGTGGGAGCGAAGGAAGGTGATGATAATTATGATGATGATGATGGTGGACATGATCATGATGAGGGAGGAGCAGGGTTGATGGATATTGTTAGTATAGCTCAAGCGAGTGTGAGGGATGTTCTAGACCTAGAAAGCCGGGATATTACCACAACTGTTGTTAGCTCCCAACAGGGAGCTAGCATTGAAGAAGTCAGTATCTCACTGACGATTGCACACCCCACCATCCACTCAGTCTCCTCTCAACAGGAGTCTGTTTCACTTGAGCACCGAGATCAAACAGAACAGCTATCCAATAATCCTTTAGATTTGATGGATATTGAATTCTATACACATCTGCCCGAGTGTACAACTTCATTTCAAGCACCGTGTCTAGAACCTATACACGATAGGACACTCGAGTCTACTTCATTTGTTGAAGTCAGTGCAGTTGAACTTAGTGTTCCTGCCGAAACATCCTCAGTTACGGAAGCATTCGTTGCTCCGTCACTTGAAGAGGGTGGAAGTCCAGTCAGAGCTATTACTATGCCAACTCTGAGCACTGGCCACATAGAGGTTCTTTTCACAAGTTCCACTATTGTGTCAACTGGAAGTCTAAGTGACCCAGTCGTTACTCTTTCCCCGTTCGTTACCGAAACATCTTTGAGTCAGGCGTTAAATGCTGCTGTTGCAGGGATAAACAGTCATGTTTCTGCTCAGCTATCTAAAGTTATGGCTCAAATGAATAACATTCACAAGTTTTTGAAAGGGAAGTCCGTAGCCGAGGAGTCAGTGAAGCGACCTGATCCGAATCAAGCCATTGAGGAACTAAGAGACTTAGTGTTTGAGCAGTTTGACGAAATAAGAGAAAGAATGATAGGGTTGGAGAGTACCGTGATCACTGTGCTAGGAAATTTATCAGAAAGGGTGGTGGCAGTTGAACGTACCTGTAAGGCTCAAGCTTCTACGTCAAAACGCAAACATGATGAGCATGATGAAGACTCTGATGATGCTCCACATGAGGGGGAGAAGAGGAGGAAGCTTGACGAGCCTACACCGGGAATTTTGATGATAACATATCCAGAGAAGGAGACTGAGGTTAGAGAAAAAGAATAAGGAAGCTCAAAAGAACCTGCTGATGTTCAAAGTGAGCTGGGATTGATTCTTCGTGAAGATGTTCCAGTTCCTTTAAACATTCAGTCAGAAATTTACAATTTTGAGGAGTATAATGATTCAGAAGATGATGTTCAAGAAGTTCAGGATCAAAGGTTGATGATTCAAGGAATAGAAAGTGAAGGTGAGAAAGATGTTTATGTTGAGTTATCGGATGATGATGATTTGATTGCCTTAACTGATATAGCTATGCAAGCTGAAAGGATTGAGGAAGAAGAAGAGTTAGTGCAAGAGATTTTGAAAGAATCTATACCAACACCGACAGTTGAAAAGCCTGAGGTTGTGATTCAAGTTAGAGAAGAAGTTGAAGATTTTCCAATTGAGAATGTGATTTCACAAGAGAGTGTGGTGTTGAACGAAGTTGAAGTGATGGAAAGATTTTTTAATGAATACATTCTTGCTGATGAGTCACAAAAACAACACCGACTTAGGTTTGAAGCTCAACAAGTTGTGCAAAGGGAAATAAGAGATATGCTTACTTTGCTAAATAAGGATGAAATCAGTAAGAAGAGAGTTAAAGCATTTGAATTATCTGCAAGAAAGTCAGTTGAGTTCATAAAGAAAAGGAATAAATTGTCGTATCTTGAAGATTATCTGGAGAAAAGTATCTTTTGCAAGAAACAAGCTCCATGTACGTTTCTAAAACTGTTTAGGGTTTTGGAGCCTAATATGCCAAATCTTGTCAACTATGCTAGTTTCTTGAGGAATAAGACACAACCAGTGGATAAAGTGAAGAGTGAATTTAGGATTGTTAATTTAACCAAAATTGAGAAAGATCGGTTCGTTCAGATCTTCTATCCTACGTTTACTGTCACAAGAGCGGATGGAAATATCTATACATTCACCGAAGCAAACATGTTGAATATGCACTTGGTTGATATATAAGACTTATTTGATGAACTGTGCCGCAATAAGAGAAATGAACACTGTAGATTTGCACTGAAGACAATTTTTCACTTCATGCATACCAAACTGGTATTGATGTCTGTGCAAGATCTACAGATTGGTGTTGAAAGAGGAATGAGGAAAATAAACATTACAGCTCCGAATCGAGAAATCAAGTTTGCAGGAGATCTAAAAGAGTATCAAGTCATTATGGTCAAGCATCCTGCGGTCATGTACAAGGACAAAAATAAAAAGTTAAGGGCTATGAGGAGCGTAGAACTTAACAAATTTTGTGATGGTACGTTACAGAAAGTTTTGAATGGGTTGAAGGGAAAGCTGGCATTTGACAGGAAAAGAAAAACAAAGAAAGGAGCTTTGTCTGTTAATGATAGAAGGTTGATGGTGGAGTTTATATCCAAAATCGAATGGAGACTTTCAGACAGAAAAAGTATCAGAAGATTTGAGTTGAAGCTGGGGCTATCTAGTTGAAGACTTTGCTTATTCCATCAATGGGGGAGATTGTTGGAATATCTTTTGTTGATGTAATACAAAGTCTAGGGTATACTTTGTAATTAGTTCATAGTTGTAAAAAGTATATAAATAGTAGGTTGACTTTGTAAAAGAATAGAGATCTGACAATCTGCAAATAGTGTACACACGGAATTACAGATCTAGGGCTACAGTGCAAGAAACTTCTTATTCTCATTTTGTAATCAATTTGTTATTAATCTAATCATTCGGTTAGTATTATCAATTCTGTTCTTGATTAATTGTTGTGTAATTGTTGATTGTTTGATAGGATTCATTAGTCACACCTCTCATCTTCTTCCTCTTTCCTACCTCTTTGATTTCACTAGTACAAAAAAGGGCATTCGCCACGCCAAAAAACCATGGCCATATACCTTTGGTCACAATTTTTTTTCATTCAAATCGTGACCAATGGTCTCATCACTTTTGATACCTTAAGACTACATATAATATTTATGACTAAATCATATGGATGAATGTGACCATAGGCTAAAACCGTGGCTAAATGTCAATCATTTTTAAATAACCGTGACCATTAAATATTTCTAGTCACGTGTGTTTCCTTAAACCGTCACAATTTGGTACATTTAGACACGCATAAATAATTAAACCATGACGATAATATACTTTTAAACAGACATAAATAATTTAATCATGACAAATGAATGTATTTAGACACACATAATAAATTAAACTGTGACCATCGGGTACATTTGGACACACATTAATAATTAAAACGTGAAGATAAGATATATTTGGACACACATAAATAATTAAACAATGACCATAACATTCATGTTATTTCATCTATTCATGATTGTTATTTAGTTTTAGTCACACATAATATAATAAATAGTCACCTGAAACTACTTATAGTCACATATTTTTTCCTAAATTATGACCATTGGTTGACTTTAGACACACATAACAAAACAATCTGTGACAAACATTTTTCGATCCGGATCAAATTGAACAATTGAAATTCAGGTTAACTTGAATACAATTTTTTAATTAATTTAGGACCGGTTGAAACCATCCGGTTTATGAAACAGCCGGTGACCAATAAACCGGCAAACAAAAAAAGCTGTTTTTTTTCTTTTGAAAATTTGGTTTTTTAGGATGGTAGATGACCGGTACATAGAAAAACTTATATAGACTTTTCTTTGCTTCAAGTTTTTATGTGCTAGGCGATGTGGGATACAACAATATACAATAAACAAAAGAAAAACATATTGTCATAGTAAACTTTCATTTTATTATGACAATTGATTACTTTTAGTCACGAATAACGAAATAAATCATGACCATAAAAAAATTATAATCCTATTTTTTAATCAAAATTAGTGTTTACTTTTAACCATATACAACATATTAAACTGTGACCATAAGATACTTATAGCGTAATGTTCTTTTTTACATTGTGACCATTTATTAGTTTTAGCCACACACAACAAAATAAACTGTGACTTAAAACACTTATTTAAATTTTTTTCTTTTATCATGATTATTATTTACTTTTAGACACACATAACATATTAAATTGTGATCATAAACCACTATAGTGACAAGTTTTTTTCTTAAACTATGACCGTTGAATACTTTTTGCCACAAAAAATAAGTTAAACAGAAACCATAGAACAATTAATAGTCACACTTATTTTCTTTTATCATGAAATATTATTTGAGTTTACAAAATCATAAGAAACTAAATCGTGACCATAATATACTTATAGTCAGGAAGTATTTTCATTTATCATGACAATTGTTCACTTTTAGCCACACTTAATCAATTAGATCATGACCATAAAATACTTACAGTCACAAATTTTTTCTTTTACCATATGTGACTAATAAAGTCTAGCATTTGGTCACACAAAAGGATTCTGTGACTAATTTCATAGTGTGTCCCTTTTGGTCATAGAAAGGGATTTCCATGACCATATACGTATTTATCGTCACACTTAATATCCATCACAAGATTATTATATGTAACTAATGAATGACCATGACAAATAGTCAAATTTGGTCATAGTGTTTAACCGTGACTCGTAGATGTCACGATTCATATGCTTAACCATGACTATATGTATTCATGTGGTTTGTTATGGTCATGGTTATTGAGCTAAAATGTGACAAAAATAATATTGCAACTTCATTTATGACCATTTAATCACAGAATAATCAAAACTGTGGCCAGAAGAACAAAACAAAACGGTGACCATTAATAGAGAGCAACCCATATTGGGTTTCTGTACTAAATGATAAATGTGGCTCAAATCTTTGAATATGTATTTGTATGTTGTTATATGATCAAAATAGAGACATGATATGTAACTACATTGGTAATTTGTGTTATGAAATCCATTTTAGGGCTTAAATCTAATGGATCAAATGGAGAAATGTAAGTGTTTTGATGTTTTGGAAGCTCTAAATAAGCTCAAATATGTATATAAATGTGTTACCAATGAATTCATTTTGATGGTAGTTGATAGAATAGAATTTGGTGGTTGGGGCAATCAAAATCGTAGGCAAGAGAAGGGCAGGGTTGGGATCGACTCGATGAGTCAAACCCCTCTGTCCAAAAAATTCAGTTTTAGCTCTGAGGTCCTATGCTAGTGTGTAATAATTTCTAAACACCTCTAAATTAAGTGTTTAAAGGGTTATAAAGTTTAATTCCGTATTCGGGTCTCATAGGGTTCCCGAAAAGGAGCCGAGGCACTCGATTTGGAACCTGAAAACTTGTCGGGAAGGTTTTAAAGGATAATTAGAACATGTGGGCTCATGATTAGTGTATTTGAGTTATATGTAGGTGTACATTGTTGTATGAACTTGATCAAAACGACTTGGGCCCAAGGCCAACAATCGTTTGATTTGGGAACTCAAAATAAGTTTGGTAGACTTTATGAGATGATGTGTAACTTGACACTTACTTGCACACTATATGAACATTTGTAGGTAAATTGAGTTGTTGAAGTTCATTCGGTAATGTTAGGCCTTGTTAGGGCTTATTGTGGCTCGGTTTGGAAAATCTGAAGTTGTATAATATCAAGCACTATGAGTTCTAGCATTTATATTCAAGTTGTACATTATGTGTTGGGGGTTATGTCATAGCATGCTACACATGGACTTTTTTGGCTTCATATTAAATATAATTTGCATGTATTAATCATATTGGGATGCGACTTGGAACTTATATTATGAATGGGATGCATTGATTCATATCATATTGATTATCATTTCACTTGGTCTTACCTAGATATCCATGGTTTATTTAACCAGCTCTAAGTAAGAAAACCAAGCAATGGACTAGCACTAAGTCAACAAATTGACAATACATATTGGACTAGCTCTAAGTCAGTAAATTGAGCAATATATCATGGACTAGCTCTAAGTTAGCAAACTGAGCAATATATTGAGGACTAGCCTTAAATCTCAATTGAGCATTTTGTCATGTTATTGTTGGCTGTATTATTCTGGACACTTTGTATGTATTGTTCATTTTGTTTTATAAATCCTAGTAACTCACTCAACTTTGTTGACCCTTTAGTTGTTAATCCTTTTACAAGCACTGATAAGGGAAAAGGTCTGGCTACCTCCCATCCAAAACATACCACCTTGAGGCATTTAGTTAGGACTCCACTTTTTGGTACATACTTTTGATGTACGACTTTTGAGGAAGGGATTGTGTCACACACCGTTACCCCGGTTGGCAACGAAGCGCGACGTCGCGGAAGCATAACCATAATCATAACGAACGACCACTATATGGACGTTTTTAAAATACATCGTTAAAACTTTAAACTATAGCATTGTTTTACATAGTCTGATATGAAGAAAAGAAGTTCGCACAATACAGAGATTTAATTACATAATTAAAGTATCCAAAATAATGCAGCTAAATCTCCGTTAGTTTTGAAAATGCATGCGACTCCATGGATGCAGAAGCTTGAAAGTAAATACGTCCGAAGGCACACTTGCCTTAATTTTCTGAAAATACACGCTAAAATACGTCAACAAAAAATTGTTGGTGAGCTCATAGGTTTACACGTAAATCTGACTTGTATGGACAACAACAGTAGAGTTTAAATTTATAAAATCATAAATTCCATGTTATGTATTACATATAAACCATCATGCAACCGAAACTTAATTGAAATGAGTTTGCCCTGTGCAGTATTCCCATACATAATATCGTGTGTTAAATATATATATGCACTCGCTGTTAGCCGACCCGAACTAACCCGAATGGGGGACATGACTCCCAATAGATCTATCCACAATATATTCACGCTTACAAATAAATGCAATCAACGGTTCATGATATAAGGGCGGATGGAACCACATGTGTAATACATAATAGAAATGAAGTTGTTTTCGTGTCCATATAAAAACGAAGCATGTATTTCAACCCCAAAACATAACATTGTGAAAATAGGGGCTATGAGGACTCACCGAGCATGCGATGGCAAACGAGCGTAAAATGTTATTTAGCGAAAGTGGATGGATGATGCACCGAGTGAGTTTAATCGAGCCCTAAATGATAATAGGGACTTAATATCTCTAATATATGATAGTATATATATTTATAGATTTTTATGTCTTAAATCACCCAACATTACAAGTTTATAAATAAAACCTGCTTAAAACGTCAAGTTTATATATATATATTTAAATTTCCAGCTTTTTCGGAGGTTTTTCGGCCTATTTTGAGGCTGTTTTTGACCAAGCTCCAAAACGTTTTAGGCTTTGGTTTTCTAGGACATTAAACTACTATATACAAATGATTTTTAGAATCAAGAACGACCATTTTTCGAGATGTTTAGGTTGGTGAAAAAGCTCGTTGAAAACCCTATGTTAGCCTTTTTTTTGAGCTGTCAAACTTTCGGTTTCCCAAATAATTTCTGGAGGTCTTAAACTCCAAAATTGTCAGGATCTAAATATGAATTACCAAGACTAACTGATTTGAATTTATCAGAGTATAAATCAATAATCTTGCTTTGAATCATAGTTTAATCAAGAAGTTTGCGGAATAACACTTAATTATTTTAACAAAAACTTTCAGAATCAATAATGAATAAACACACAAGAAGTAATCAAGACTGTTTGTATTGCTGAATTCAATGATTACAATCACCTCTAATCTGTTTGATTAGACGAAGAACACAGACTGTTCTTAGGGTTTTACAGCCTTAGAGGCTTATGAAAACTCTATCAATAAAGCAATTACAGACTCAAAATATGCAGAAAACTCCTATATAATAGAAAGACCTATTCTATGTATTTATATTGCTTCTTGATATGTTTCCTTGACGAATGATGACTTCTCTGATAGTAGATATGCTGGAATCTTCATGTAGATATCTTTTCCTGAAAATCAGCACTTTTTGTTTATGAAACTGTTGAGCAGCTTGAATCACTTGACAGCATGAACAGAGCAGCTTGAGTAGATTTGCTCTGGCAGCTTGAACTTTTACACTGGCAGCTCAAGTTTCTTCTACTAGCAGCATGAACTTTGTATTTACATTTAAAATCTACTAACAGTCTGAGAAGTCTAACTAACAGCTTGAACATACTTAAACTATTTCCCAACAATCTCCCCCTAACTTAAATTCTTTACACAAGACTTTAAGTTCTATACAAAAAAATGGAAATGAATAAGTAAACTGTTATTTACAAACCAAGGCTTTCAAAAACTTATAACTGTGCAATTTTCTGATCTATAGCCTTCAAAAATTCTATCTTCATCTCTTCTTTATCACAAGATATCCTAACTGATTTTATTTGGAGCAGCATATCTTTTGAGAAATTATAAAACTCGAGATTGAAGAAAATACCAGACCCATCTGTGAATTTGATTCTGTAAGTCCTGGATTTGACAAAAAGATGAACTTCCTTGATCTTTTTCCCTTTCTTCTCAGCATCTTGTATCTCTTTTCTTGCGAATTCAGGATCAACAACCGTACTTAGATCTCTGTTGAGTTGTTTCACTTGTGGAAGAGCAGATCTAACTTGTGTAACAGACCCTATGTTGTACATCTTTATCAGTTCATCCCTGGTCAGCTTCTGAACCATTTGCCAGAATGTATCAAACTCTTCTTCTGGTGCAGACTCTCTTCTTATTACAAACTTGACCCTTAAATCTCTTTCATCCAGTGACTTAGCAAACCAGTAGTTGATTTGAGGCTTTGTGAAATCATGTTGATCAATCAACTTCTCTATATCCATGGCCTTTTGCAGTTGTTGATCAAATAGCACCCTCTTAACAGATGAAGGAATAGAAACAACTGCTTGATCAGTGGGAGCAGGTGCACTGGCAGCAGCTTTAGTTTGAACTGATTTTGTTGCTTGTTGGACTTCTTGGGACGGTTGAGCTTCTGGAGAGACTTTTGTTTTCTTTCTTTTCTCCATTTCTTTGTCATGGATCTCCTGCAGCCTTTCAGTAGTCATGGACTGAGCCATTTTCTTTGGGATACCTGCTGCAAAGGCAAAATTGATTAAGAATCTTCTGTGCTCAGCCTTGGTGTGCCCTGTTGGCATTTTTCTCTTCATAGCTCCTTGTTTAACCACAAACCCCTTTAGGTAATCACCTAAGGTCTCATCATCATCCATTGGGGTTTGGGCTTGCTGATCCAATTCTTTGTCCTGTTCTTCTGCTATTCTTTTGGCAACTTCAGCATCAAAGGCAATTTGAGCTTCTTTGGAGGAAAATTTATGCTTTGGAGACTCAATGATAATGCCCTTGCCCTTGTCTTTTGCAGCACATGATGTAGCTTGGACTGTACTTGATGGAGCTTGAATGCCTTCCCTGATCACAACTCCAGTAGCTTTTGAAGAAGCAGCTTGAGTTTCTAGGCTAACAGGTTGAGAAGCTGTTGGGACTGCTAGCCTTGAAACTGGAACTGTTGATGCTGCTTGGACTGTTGTTGTTGGAGCTGCTTGGACTGATTTGGGAACCTCCTGATTCTCCCCCTTTTTGGAAGCATTGGTTTGGTCAGAAGGACCTACAACCTTTGCCCCTTGGGTTTGAATCATCTGTTCTAATTTCATGAGCTTACTTCCACAGAGGGTGAACCCTTTGTGAAGATAATCCATTCTCTTATTCTGAGCAGCCTCTGCCTGTTTGAGTGCAAAAATTTGAGCCCCCTGTGCCGCAATGATGGACATTTGATATTCCAACATGGCTACAACAGGTTTCAGCTTGGGATCCGTCAAGAGCATGAGTTGCAGACTTGTCTCAAGATCAGAAAACACCTGAGGTGCTTGTGATCTATCACTGACATTAAGACCAGAAGTAGAAACCTTTGGGCCCCTCTGTTCTTGGTTCTGGGGTCTTCCAGCTTGTGTTTGCACACTGGCTGTTGCCACGGGTGTGGTCTTAGATATGTTGGCACTGACCTGTGCTTCTTTTGCAGAAACATCAGTAGTGCCAGCCACAGAACCCATATGAACCATCTCTGATGAGATGTTCACCTCCTGAGTGAGGATGGGAGTTTCCTCAATTGGTTCCCTTTGGATATTCTGTGCAGAAGTATCCTCATGCACAGGGATATATGGCTCTTGTTGATGGGAGGAGGAGGAAGGAGCTCCTGGTCCCCTTTTCCTTTTATATAAGAATTTTAGTGGGCGTCTTGGCTGTACAAAAGGATCAGATGGAATATTTGTATCGTGAGGAGTGGGTTGGGGTCCTGGGGGTGAAGCAGGAATGTTGGGCTGTGTCTGCTCAGGACCCTCTCCTCTGTTTCCTGGAATGATGTTCATCATTGCAGAGGGCAATGGAACATCTATACTGACAAAATTGGCACTTGGCTTTAACAGCCTTTTGATTGAAGACAATGAGTGCCTATGGGAAACATGTATCCGTTTATGTAAATGTGGAGTTGTGCAGGTGTGTGCAATAATTTCTGCCAAAAACCTAGGATACATCAAAAATTTCCCATTCTTTAGGGAATGATGCCTTAACATTCCTTGAAAGATCATGTTTGAAAAATTGAACTGTTGGCCAGTAGAAAAGCACACTAAGGTAGTGGCAATATTTGAAGAAAACTCAGACCAACCAGTTCTTTTGGGGCTTAAACATTGCTGAATAATATGCACAAGGTATTTCCATTTAGGAGAAAATGTGCCTTAAGAAAAGTAAAAGAATCAGCAGGACCCCTATAACCAATATTTTGAAGACCAAAATGTAAAGCTTGAAGGGATAAGTCGGTTATACCTGAGGCATCTTGAAGATGCAAGTGATGTCTGATGGATTCCTCAGTGATATTGATGACAGTATCATCAATCTTGGATATGAGGGTAGGCACTCCATTGATGGTTTGAACCGATGCATGGTTCCAAAACTGTTCAATATGGGAGATGTATATAATAGGGTTAATGGAAAGGGCATAATGGATATGGGAGTGCCTGAGGAAATCCATCATTGCATGAAACGGTTGAAGTTCAGAATGTTTTAGGGTGTATGGGAGGCAGTTGTGTTCTTTGACGAACTCCATTGTTGAAGAAACGACGGTTTAGGGTTTGAAAGAGGAATGTGTGATTCGTTCAGAGAGAAAGCAAGAGGCCGTGGAAGAAGAATATGTAACTGGTAGTTACAACTGAACGAAGCTGGGACCTTTAAAGGTTTCGAAAAGGTTGGGTCCCGTGCACACATTTGAGAAATTACCCAAATACCCTGCACACTTTGACAGATCAAGTGAAAATAACTAACAGCATGAGAAAATGAACTAGCAGCTTGAGAAAATACTCAAGCTGTTAGTTAGAAATGAAGCATCTTTTAATATAACAGTGACTCCCCCTTAAATTAAGCATACTGAGTAGACAATAATGAAAACCAATTAATCCATATTTACCATACCAATATTTGATACTAGGAAAGTGAACCTTCCTACATCAAAATGTTTTGTAAATAGATCAGCTAACTGATCATCAGTATGAATCTTGGTAACTTGGATCAACTTCTTTTCATTACAATCTCTGATAAAGTGAAATCTGCTTTCTATATGCTTAGTTTTTGGGAATTTCACTGGGTTTTGCACAATGCTGATTGTACTTGAGTTGTCAATATAAATAGGAGTGGATAAGAAATTCATACCATAGTCTCTTAGTTGATTTTGAATCCACATTACCTGGGAGCAGCAGCTTGCAGCTGCTACATATTCTGCTTCAGTGGATGATGTGGACATAGATGTTTGCTTTTTGCATTGCCAAGAGACCAATCTTGCTCCTAAATATTGACATCCACCAGTTGTGGATTTCCTGTCAATGTTGCATCCACCATAGTCACTGTCAGAATAAGCAGTTAGTACAAGGGGAGAGTCTTTAGGATACCATAGGCCTAAGTGTGGTTGGCCTTTAAGGTATCTAAAGATTCTCTTAACAGCAACCAAGTGAGAGTCCTTTGGAGAGCATTGAAACCTAGCACACACACAGACAGCAAACATTATATCAGGTCTGGAAGATGTTAGATACAAAAGAGATCCTATAAGAGATCTGTATAAATGAATATCCACATCTATGCCATCTTTGTTTGTATGAAGCTGCTTATGAGGATCCATTGGAGTGCTTGCAGCTTTGGTGTCTTGATACCCAAACTTGTCCAGTATGTCTTTCACATACTTTGATTGACTTATGAAAAGACCAGTAGGCTTCTGCTTGACTTGTAATCCTAGAAAGAAAGTGAGTTCTCCCATTGAGCTCATTTGGAACTTTTTGTGCATTAAAGCCTCAAACTCTTTGCACAAACAATCATTGGTTGAACCAAAGATGATGTCATCAACATAGATTTGGACAAGCAGAAATCTCATCTTTGATAGACTTAGTGAAGAGTGTTTTCTCCAAAGTGCCCCTCTTGAATCCATTTTGTAGAAGGTATGATGACAGAGTGTCATACCATGCTCTGGGGGCTTGATGGAGACCATAGAGAGCCTTGTCTAGCTTGTACACCTTGTCTGGATACTTGTAGTCTTCAAAACCAGGAGGTTGACACACATATACCTCCTCTTCAATAGTCCCATACAGAAAAGCAGACTTGACATCCATTTGATATACTTTAAAACCTTTGAAGCTTGCATAGGCCAAAAATAGTCTGATGGATTCAATTCTTGCTACTGGAGCAAATACATCATCATAATCTATGCCTTCTTCTTGAGTGTACCCTTGTGCTACTAGCCTTGCTTTGTTCTTGATGACTATCCCTCTCTCATCTTTCTTGTTTCTGAACACCCATCTTGTACCTATTGCTCTTTTACCTTTAGGAAGATCCACCAGAGTCCATACATTCTGAATTTTGAATTGTAGAAGCTCTTCTTGCATAGCTTCAATCCAGGATGAATCTTTTAGTGCTTCTGATGCCTTTTTGGGTTCTAGTTGAGACATGAAACAGGCATGTTCAAAAGCAGCTAGACTGAATTCAGGAACTGCTTGTTCAGCAGCAGCAGTCTCATTGTGAACCATTTTCCTTGTTTGAACAGGAGTGCTTGGATCACCCAGTATTTGATTGAGAGGGTGATACTTGTGAACTCTTAGTGTGGGCTCTCTCTCTGTTTGAAAAGAAGTTCCAAGATTTGTATCATCTCCATCAGAACCAGTGAATGGTTCAGTTTCTGGAACAGCTTGACTTGAAGCTGGGACTGTTTCCTTTTGTGTTGGAGCTGTGCTTTCAGGACTTGGGGATGGCACTTCAGTGTCTGGATTTGCATTAAGTGGAGCATTCAGGACCCCTGGAGGATCACAAGACAGAAGTGGTAGAGTGGTGTAATCATCCCAAATTGGTGAATCTGCAGCAGTCTGAAACTTTGTGCCAACAGCTTGAGAAGTTGTATTGGCAGCATGAGAATTTGTGTTAGCAGCTTCAACCCTGTATGCATCAGCTTCTGCAGAATACTCAACAAAGCTCAGAGAATTTGTTAGTGAATCTAAATCAAACAACCAATCAGGACCAGTGCCTTTGATATTAGCAGTATTTTCATTAAATTCAACATTGGCACTTTCTTCAATTGTTTTAGACACACTGTTGTATACACTATAGGCTTTGCTTTGAATTGAGTAGCCTACAAAGAATCCTTCTTCAGCTTTACTTTCAAACTTCCCTAAGTGAGTCTTAGTGTGAAGGATAGTACATGGGCATCCAAAAGGCTTGAAGAAAGCTATTAGGGGACTTCTGTTATGGAATAACTCATAGGGAGTTTTCCCTTGTGATTGGACAACCTGAACCCTATTCAGAACAGAACAGGCTGTATTAACAGCTTCTACCCAGAAAGTCATTGGCAGATTTGAATCAGCTAACATTGTTCTAGCAGCCTCAATTAATGTTCTGTTCTTTCTTTCAGCTACACCATTTTGCTGTGGTGTTCTTGGTGCACTATACTGTCTAGCAATGCCTTTGGACTCACAGAAACTGTTTAGAATGTGATTTTTTAATTCAGTTCCATTGTCCGATCTTATCACCTTAACTTTGGAGTTGGATTGGTTTTCTATCTTAAGAATAAAAGACTTAACTAGCTCAGCAGTCTCATCTTTGGTTCTAAGAAAGTAAACCCAAGTAAATCTGGTGAAATCATCAACAATAACTAAACAGTAAGCCCTTTTATTCAAACTCAAAACAGATGTTGGACCAAATAGATCCATATGAAGCAGCTGAAGAACAGATGAGATTGAATTTATTTCTTTGGCCTTATGAGAAGTTTTGTGTTGCTTACCTTTAAGGCATGCTACACAATGATCATCACAAATGAACTCCTTTTGTGGTAAGCCTCTTACCAGATTCTTTTTAACTAAAGCATTCATGGACTTGAAGTTCATGTGACACATCCTTCTATGCCAAAGAGCAGACTCATTGGATGATGCTTTGGATATCAAACAGCTTAAAGTATTAGATTTAGTCAAAAGATCTGTGTCTAGACAGTAGACATTGTCCTTTCTTGGTGTTCTTAGTAAAACAAGATGTTCAGGAACTTTGAAATCTTTTGAAAGAACAATGCACTCAGAATCTGTGAACAGAACAATGTTTTGTTTGTCACAGATTTGAGAGACACTTAATAAATTGTACTTAAGCTGTTCAACATATAAAACATCATGGAATGTCATGTTGCCTGCATTGACAGTACCTTTACCTGTAACCTTACCTCCTTTTGAGTTACCTCCAAATGCTACAAAACCTCCATCAAAACCTTTGAAATTTGACAAGCACTCAGAATTGCCTGTCATGTGCCTAGAGCATCCACTGTCCAAATGCCATCTTGTTCTATGAGGAGACCTGTGGTTGCCCTGCACAAATAACAGCTTAGTCAGTAGTGGAGTAAACCCAAACCAAATTGGTTTTGGGTTGGCCTTGTACATTGACATAACTAAATACTGTTTTTGACTTCTTATATTTAGTGAGATCTACTGATGGAGTCTTTGGAGAGTATTTGGTGATTATATGAGGTATCCAATTATTTTGATCATCTTTTCTTCTAACAGTCTCAGATGATTCACTAGCAGTTCCAGATTGGTGCTTAGCAGCTTGATCTGTGTTTGTAGTGCTAACAGCTTCAGTCTTTGCACTAACAGCTTCAGATTTTGACTCAGCAGTCTGATCTGTTGCATTAGCAGTTTGAGCTGAAGATTTGTCCTTGACACACCATATTTGTTTAAAACTTGATTTAGGCTTTGCCAAAACTTGTTTTTGATGTGTGGACTGCTTTTTATTAACTTTTAAAAACCTGTGATCAACTGTTTTCTTTGGAACTGATGTGGAAGGTTTCACCTTTGAGTGCTTTGCCTGAATAGGATTTGATTTGGTGTGATGCACAGTCTGTTTTGCAACAGCTGGTTTATAAAAACAATCCTTGGCTAAGTGATTCTTCCTTCCACAGTGAAAACACCTTTTGACAGTTTGAATTGGAGAACCAGACTTTTCTGTCAATTTCTGGTTCTTGTTTCTCGGATTTCCTCTTACCTGCTGTTGTTTAGGAAACTTTTGAACACCATGCTTTTGGCATGTGCAGATAGAAATAGTTTTACCTCTTTTATTTCCTTTTGATGAAGATGCAGTGTTACAGTTAGAATGTACAGAAACTTGTGGAGTAGCATTGCAGACACTCATCTTCTCCTTTCCTTTCCTACTGGGAACTTGAACCTCTATGGGTGCACTTATTGTGTCACAGTCTTTATTGTGAATCTTATCTTCCTTTGATTCAAGACTGTTATCAAGGATAGGATCTACAATAGTCATAGACTCATCCAGTGGTTCATTGACAAGTCTATCAGCAACCTCACTCATTGGATGAATGTACTTGTTGTTGTATGGAGGTGAAGTAGCTCTGTATCTGTTGGTACATCCCGTGTGACGATAGCAGTCTAAGTTGTCTTACATTGTGACTTAGCATATGTTTGTTATATATATATTATGTATGATTGATGATTATCAGTGTTTGTATGTTTGAACTTGATGTAACGTATTACAAGAAGTTCAAACATAAAGTTCAAAGATAAAATCAGTCATAAGGTAATATCATAAGTTTCAAACACTTAGTTGTATATGTCAAAGGCTAGATTCGAATTGCATAAGAGGATACATTCGAATCTGTGATAGATTCGAATGAGACCTTAGATTCGAATATAGGATAGATTCGAGACTGTCATGTTGGACAGACTCGAATGGGCCTTGGGCCAGATTCGAGTCTGACCCACATCAGATTCGAATCTGGGTCTATAATTAGGGATAGACTCGAATCATTAGTAGACTTTTTGCAGAATTCGTGAGGAATTAAGCAAGAGGCGATCTCGAGTTTATCAGCTAGGTGAGTGCCGTTTCGGAGAGAATTAGTACGTAGGATCGTTCGTGTGTCGTTCGTTCAGCGTCTAATAGTCTCCGTGTTCCGTTGGTTGAGAGTTGTCCGTCTAACCGTCAACGAGGATTCCGCACTCGTTCACGGATCCGCGTCTAGATAGATCTTGCATTGGTAGACCTTACAAGTGGTATCAGAGACTACGGAGTGTTCTTGGTGTTCTTCGTGTTCATCAGATACATTCTAGGTTTCTTGACGCTAGTTGGACGGTTTTGCTCTAAAAAACGTGTTTCTGAGCTTAGCAAATTCATATTTGGGAAACACTTTGTGGTTTTTCACGTTTTTGATCGAAATCACTATTTTCCGTTTGAAAAATAGTGATTTAATCTGTAAAACGTCAAAAAATCAAAGTGTTAGCCGTTTTTCGAGTTTGCGGCGCTCGAATCTATAGGGGTAATTAGGGTTTCACTCTAGTCTCGAGTCTAACCTAAATACGCTCCTTTCGAGTCAATTTCAGTGAGTTTCGAGTCTACTTTGTTTCGAATCTGTTACTTCATTCGAATTGGATCTCGAGTCTGTGTTGTTTCGAGTTTATTTCGAGTTTGTTACTGTTTCGATTCTGTGATTCGATTCTGTTGAGCCTTCGATTCTAAGGACCTTCGAATCTAAGGAGTTCTTCGAATCTGACATAACTTCGAATCTAAGGAGTTGTTCGAATCTGACATAATTTCGAATCTAATTGACTTTTAAGACTTAATCGAATTTAATCTCAAAAGATTTAATATTAATTCGTTTCGAATCTATCTAGATTCGAATAAGTTAGTCTAAATCAGTTTCGAATTAAATTAATTAAGTTCAAATTCAATTTGTTTCAGAAAAGATGTCAAATCTTCAGAAATTCCTTGAGATGGATCACGAAGTTGGGAAGGCAAATGCACCGCCAAAGCTGATGAAAGTTGAGGACTATTACTGGTGTTAGGATAGATTTACGGATTTTGTACGATTCAACGATATGCGCATGTGGGTGTGCATAGATGAAGGGTACATTCCACCAGTATCTGAAGTTGAAGGCCGTCAAAAGGTCTTGTCATATCAGATGATGAAAGAGGATGACAAGAAACTATTTGAAGCTGAAAACAAAGCTTTCTCCATAATCCGTATGGCTTTACCTCAAGATATTTTACACACATTTCGGACTCAAAGGACGTCGAAAGAACTTTGGGAGTCTCTCCAGAAAAGGTGTAAAGGTAATCCACGGGTACGTAGAAAGCGTACAGAGCTGTTGACCCAACAGTTTGCGATTTTCAAGGCAATTAAGGATGAACAGTTGGATGATATTATCACAAGGTTCTATCATCTGATAACGGAACTTGAAATCATGGAATTGAGTATTCGGACACTGACAAGAACAACAAGCTTCTTGATGCCCTACCAGCCAAATGGGCTATGTACGTGGCAATGATTAAGCTGAATGAGGACAAATATTATGCTCAATCACTTGATGACATTGTGGGAACGTTGAGGGCATATCACTTCGAGATGATTAAGGCTGAGACTGATTACGAGCAAGTCCAGAATCCGGCTATGTATTTTGGAAAGACAGCTAAATCGTCAGTGACAGCTGAACCGAAGAGTGCTACAGCGTTTTTCACCGGAGAAACGTCATCGCCACCAGAGTCCGAAGACTCACTAAATCGCGCGTTCTTAGGGTTAGGAAGATCGGAAGAACCGCAACCTCAAGTCCATCAGGCACCGACAAGTCAGAGCTATTCGAAGATGCCGATGAGCGCAAAGTCCGCAGAAGAACATTTGAATCTGCTTGCTTCCTTTGTGGCAGCTTATGGAAATTGTGTTCAAGGGAAAATCAATGACCCAGCTCTATGGGATGAAGATTACGATCAGGTCGACCCTGATGACTTAGAGGAAATGGATCTTAAGTGGCAACTGGCCATGGTGACCCAGAGGGTAAAAAGATTCATCAAGCGAACTGGGAGGAATCTGCAAATGAACAACAAAGGGATAGGATTTGATAAGTCTAAGGTCAAATGCTACAACTGTCAGGGATTGGGACACTTCGCCAGGGAGTGTCAAAGACCGAAGGTAGAGTCATACCAAGGACAGAGTCAGCATCAAGGACAGTACCAAAATCAGTCCCAACAAAGATACCTTCCAAGTTCCTCATCTGGACAGGCCAATCTAGCGGGTCTTCTATCCAATGTCACTTCAGATAGACAGCTAGATGGCACGTATGATTGGAGTTCACATCCTGAGTCGAATGCTAGAGCCTTCATGGCTGAAGTCACAGAAACGGGGTGTGATGGGAACGAGCAGACTACACGGGACAGCAGTCCAATGTGGGTAGAGAAGGCGAATGATCAGACAGTGCTGGAGTTTGCTGCTCAGATGGCCAACGTGGAATCTGATAACTCTAAGGTTAGTCAATCTTACTCTCTATTTCAAGAATTATGTGCTTTGTGTGCTACTTCTAATGATAGGTTAAATCTAGTCTTAGAATCACATAAAACCATATCTGCTCAAAATGAGAATTTAAAAATTGAAAACGCTAGCCTAAATGATATAAAGCAAGATTTAAAAGAAAAGCTTAAGGCTGATGCTCAGGACGTAGTAGTTCTAAAAGACAAACTCAGTGAGCAGTTTGTTAGGATAGAACTTATGTATGAGAACGTAGAGGCCTTGACCAAAAGTCTGAAGGACAAGGACATAGAGCTAGCCGAGACCAAGGTTAAGGTAGCAGAGGCAAATAGCAAGCTGGAAAAGTTTAGGAATTCGAGCCTAAACCTAGGAAAAGTCTTAGATGCCCAAAGACAGTCTAAGAAGCCTGTAGGTCTAGGATTTCACGAAATTCCTCCACCTTTCAATGCTAATTATGTGCCTCAGCCTCAGGCGAAAACTGACAAGTCAGTAGACTTAGAGGACCTACCTGAACCGACACCAGAGCCTATAGTAGAAAATGCACCTAAGGTGGCTGACTCAACCGTCAAGGTCAAGAAAGTAAAATTTGTGTCTTCCTCCAGTGAAACACCTGCAGGAAAACAGAAAATTTCATGGGCTGACCAGGTCGAAGAGACAGACACTATAGATGTACCAAAGGAAGTAGACACTAGTGAGACACCTAGATCTAAGGGACCAACCAAAAAGTCCATGGATAAGATGTCTTGCTTTAGATGTCACGCGAAAGGGCATGTTGCTTCTCACTGTCCAATAAGGAAAGCAGATGTTACCCCTAAGACAGTGAATCCAACACCTGTTAAGCCCTCACCCAGTGTGGCAAGCAGCAGTAGTTCTCAACCTACCGAGAAAACTGTGCAGGCCGCACCCAAACAAGTTGTGAAAAACACACCGGTTAAGGTTGGACCAAAGGAAGTGATTAGGACAAATTCACCGAATCGTGTCAATAATCAATCTAGGTCAGCACCACAACAAGTCTATAGGAGCACCACACCTAGCAGGTCACATACTCCAGTTAGGTCACATACTCCAGTTAGACAGTATGCACCGGTAAGAGCTCAGGGATCACAGTCAGAAATGGCATATAATAGGAATTATTCTAGAGCTCCACAACAAATGCCTACACCAAGGCAAAGAGTGAACTTAAATCACTCGGCACCACAACAGATTCAGTTCAAAGGCCCAAGTCACCTGAAAGGCGAGATGGGTACTTGAAAGAGTTCACGTATGTGGACGAGAATGGTATTACCAAGTCAGTCATGGCTTGGGTTCCCCGTGATAACTAACCTATTTTCTTTCATGTGCAGGAGATAACTACCGGTCCAAACAACAAGTGGTTCGTCGACACTGGTTGCTCCAGGCACATGACGGGAGAAAGAAGTCTTCTCACAGACTTCAAGGGGGGTAATAGGGGATTTGTATCATTCGCGGGTAACAAGGGTGGAAATATCACTGGAACTGGAGAAGTCACTAATGGGACGATTACTTTGGATCAAGTTTATCACGTTGATAAACTGGTTCATAATCTCATTAGTGTCTCTCAAATTTGTGATAAGAAGAACTCAGTGTTATTTACTGACACTGAAGCGTTAGTGCTAAAGCCTGGATTCAAGATACCTGAAGATTGGATATTGATGCGGGCACCAAGGAAGAATGACTTGTACATGCTCGATATGAACAAGCCAGATACTTCGATGGGTCCGATCTGCTTACTATCAAAAGCTTCAGAGACGGAGTCCGTACTGTGGCACAGACGCATGGCTCACCTGCACCTGAGGAAGATGAATTACATTACGAAGCATGGACTGGTGCAGGGTGTGCCTATGAAAAGTTTTCAGTTCGAGGATAAGTGTCTACCTTGCATGAAGGGCAAACAACACAAGAAGACACACAAGTCCAAGAAGCAGAATTCTATAGCCTCAACATTCGATCTGTTGCACATGGACCTTTTCGGCCCAATCAACAAAAGGAGTATTGGAGGTAGTTGGTACTGCTTAGTTATCACCGACGATTACTCACGTTTTTCTTGGGTTTTCTTTTTAGGTACGAATGACGAGACGGCTGCAAGGCTCATCGGGTTCTTGGACCAAGTGGAGAACTCATACGAAACTAGGGTTAAATGTATTCGTAGTGATAATGGAACTGAATTCAAAAACACTGTCATTGGTGTATATTGCTTATCAAAGGGCATAGTGCATCAATTCAGTGCACCATATGAACCTCAACAGAATGGGGTGGCCGAACGTAAAAATAGAACTTTGATTGAGGCTGCAAGGACTATGCTTTCGGATTCAAAGCTTCCTACCATGTTTTGGGGGGAGGCAGTGCATACCGCGTGCCACATTTTAAACCGAGTCCTTACAGTCAAATCATTGAACAAAACATGCTATGAAATTTTGAATAAACGGCCACCTAACTTAACTGGATTCGAACCGTTTGGAGTACCATGTACACTTTTAAGAACAAAACATCAACCGAAGTTTGGTGAAAAGGCTGACGAAGGATACTTCCTAGGTTATGTGCCAAACTCACCAAACAAACGGGTGTTTAACAAAACAACTGGTACTGTGGAGATTGTGTATAACATTGAAGTCACAAGTTATACACATGAACCCCAAACTGGTCCGGAATGGATATTTGACTATGATAAGTTATTTGAGTCATTTAACATTCCTCTGGATGATAATGCAGGTACAATCGAGAAGGACATGGCGACGTTGCATCTGAACGACGATGGCAAAATCTTTCCAAGGACCACGTTCGAATCTACTTCCGAGCCTACTGCAACTGTAGATGGGTCTCTAGAAGTTGCTGATCAAGAGGCACCTACCACTGAGAATCAGACTCAAGCATCGAGTTCCAACTCTGAGGAAAATGTCCGTGAGGAGGAAAATGTAGAAGCTGAGCCTGTTCCCCCATTAGGTGAAATAGGATCCAACTTAGGAGATAATCTAAGAGTTGATGATATAGAGACCTCTAGGATTAACAAGAACCATCCAATAGATAGCATCATAGGAAATCCTAACGAGGGTGTGAGGACTCGGAGTAGTGTAAATAACAACACTGTGTTGTTGTCGATGATAAACGACTCCGAGGCATATCACACATGTCTATATTCGTGTTTCATATCGCAAGTAGAGCCCAAAAATGTGCAAATGGCACTTAAGGACAACTCCTGGGTTGAAGCGATGCAGGAAGAACTTTCACAATTTAGGAAACTAGAAGTGTGGGAGCTAGTTCCGTTACCTCGAGGGGAGATTGCAATAGGAACCAAATGGGTTTTTAAGTGCAAAAGAGACGATCCGGGTATAGTCACGCGCAACAAGGCGAGATTAGTTGTAAAGGGTTTCAACCAAGAGGAAGGAATCGATTACAACGAAGTTTTTGCACCAGTAGCAAGGCTAGAAGCCATTAGGTTGTTTCTAGCGTTTGCCTCCTTCAAAGGCTTTAAGGTATATCAACTAGACGTTAAGAGTGCTTTCCTGTATGGGAAAGTGAAGGAGTTGGTGTATGTAGAACAACCGCCCGGATTTACAGATCCTAAATATCCTGATAGAGTATATCGCTTAGATAAGGCTCTTTACGGATTACATCAGGCACCTAGGGCGTGGTATGAGACTTTATCCAACCATCTTTTAGAAAACGGTTTTGAAAGGGGTAGGATTGATAGTACTCTATTTGTGAAGAGGAAGGGTGAACACTTTATCTTGGTACAAGTGTACGTCGATGATATCATTTTTGGATCATCAGACGAACAGATGTGCAAAGATTTCGAAAAGGTGATGAAGTCTAAGTTCGAGATGAGTGCTATGGGGGAGTTGAATTTCTTTTTAGGGTTACAAGTTGACCAAAAGAAGGAAGGGATGTTTATCCATCAAACTAAGTATGTCTATGACATATTAGAACGGTTTGGGATGGAGGGAACTAAGTTGACTGCCCACTTCAGCACGCCGATTCAAGTGAATCACAATCTCGGGCCGGGTACTGAAAGTGATACCAATGTGGATCCGACTTTATATCGGGCCATGATTGGGTCACTTATGTATTTAACCGCTTCAAGACCTGACATAATGTTTGCTGTGTGTATTTGTGCTAGGTTTCAAGCGAATCCGAAGGAGATGCATATGAAAGCTGTGAAGCGGATTCTACGATACCTCAAGTCGAAACCGAAGCTGGGACTTTGGTATCACGCGGAGGGAGATCTAGAGTTGGAAGCATTCACGGATTCTGACTACGGAGGATGCAGCTTGACGCGCAAATCTACAACTGGAGGTTGTCAGTTCCTCGAAGGGAGATTGGTATCCTGGCAATGCAAGAAACAAACATCGGTAGCCATTTCAACATGCGAGGCTGAGTATGTTGCTGCTGGTAGTTGCTGCTCACAGGTTCTGTGGATACAACAACAATTGCGGGATTACGGTTTGGCTTACACTTAAACTCCTATTAGGATAGACAATCAATCTACAATTGCTATAACTAATAATCCAGTTAAACACAGTAAAACAAAGCACATAGACATAAGGCATCATTTTATTCGTGATTGTGCTGAAAAGAATTTAATCAAACTGGTAAAAGTGGCAACAGAAGATAATAATGCAGATTTATTTACCAAAGCGTTTGATAAGTCACGGTTTGAGTATTTAATTCAACTGAATGGAATGCGCAACCCAGAGTAATTTGACCTTAGTAGTAGTAACTTTACTTTATTTTATTATAGAGTAGTAGTTTTTCTTTCTTTTCAGTAATCTGCTAATTTAGGAAAGTTTTTATTTTTAGTAAGTTTCTATTTTTAGTAAGTTAGTAGATTAGCTTAGTTTACTGCTTTTTGCTATGAAAAACAAAAGAAAAAAGAGAGAAAATTACAAAAATACAAAAAAAAAAGAGAATATCAAAAACAAAAAGAGTTAGGTCTTAGATTCATAGGTTCAAAGTGACGAAAATTAGCACCGTCGTTACAGACTCTAAGTATTTAGGCTTTCACACATAATGCAACTAAATTCTAAGTGTTATACTTTATTTAGTTCGATGTGTTGGTAGGCATAATACATATAGGGAATCTCAAGGCTAATAAAATATTCTAGAAAAAGTCAAGCGTGTCACTAACCTAGATGTACGACCAATCGGTCTTAATTTTTATGTACAAGACATACAAACATTGAGTCTAAATGAGGTATGCGAACTTTCTGGGGATGTATGGCAACATCAAATACATCTAAAAATGGAAAGAATAGAAATATCATGTAAAACTGAGAGTCGAAAACATGCAACTCTGTTGTACGTAAGTACAGACCTGTTGTCTCTGTTTAGATTCGGGTTAGCAGACATGTCGCTTTGTTGTACGTCAGTACAGACCTGTCACCGCTATCTGCTAACTTTAAAAGAAAAACCTTAAGGCGAACTAAGACACTTTGTTGTATGAAAATACAGACCTGTGTCCGATGTTTGTCTTTTAAAGAAAGTTTGCAAATACCAACAAGTTAGAATCTTTATCTGTGTGCCTTGATCATAAAAGTATGTCTATGTCTGAGTCACGTAAGATAATTTCCTGATAAATAAAAAGGCCAATGGATATTCCGAAATGTAGAATGTTTAACAGGGTAAAATACCAACAATTGGCTAAATAGGTATGTCACAACAAACAATCAAAGAAATCAAAAATTCCTAAGTGTGAAAGTTTAAGTACTGAAAGTTAGTATCGGACATCGCTATCTGATTGAACCTTTCTTAGACTATACTCATCAAAAATATGTTGTTAAGTATTTAGCTTAGATTGTAAATTTTTTCTTTCTTAAGTCTAGATTAAATTTTTGGTCAAAATTTTATTTTACTTTATTTTTATTTTATTTTTACCTTAGTTTATTTTATTTTATTTTAGTTTAGTTTAATTTTTACTTAGGTAAAAGGTCAAAAGTTATTGAGGGTGCATTCAAGTTGAATAAAATAAACATTGCGTGAAATATCTGTTGCTTAGGGTAAAAGAGTTGGCATAGTTTATCTGGTTACACAATACCGTAGAAAAAAAAAAGTTGGAAAAGTTGAACTTATTTCAAAATTTTCGAAATTTTTCTAAGTGTTGGAGGTTTCGAATCTAAGACAGACTCGAATAAGGAGTACTTCGAATCTGTCAGTAGATTCGAATCTATGCTTAGACTCGAGGGTTGGTGGTATAAATAGGTTAACAGTGAAGTCATTTAATACTTACTGTTGTCGAATCTATACTCTTGAATCTATATTGGCGATTTCGAATCTGTTCTCGAGTCTACCGTTTTTCTCCTAAACGACATTTTGTCGACTTTGAAGACTTTGTGTTCGATTCTACAGACACTTCTAGGTATAATCAACCAGATTGTACAAGATTTGTGTAGTTTTATACACAATTTTAAGCTAAAACATCAAATTTTGAAGCTTTATAGGTCAAAATAGGGTTTTGCTAAATAAACTAAGTTAGGACCTATAAGATCTCAAATTAAAAGCATAAATCAGTGATTAGAACCTAGCTGAACTAATGTATGGGATTTACCAAGTTCAAAATGGTCAAAATCTTGGGTTTTAGTTGAAAACAAAAACGACGAGGCTTCGAGTCTGTTCTAGGACTCTCGAATCTGTTCATGGGTTTCTCGAATCTGTCATTAGATTCGAGATGACCATGATCCTCGAATCTGTCCATTAGACTCGAAAAGGGACTCTTCGAATCTGTCCATTACACTCGAATATGGACACTTCGAATCTGTTACTTTCGAATCTGTACTTTATTTACTTTGTTTAATTTAAATTTTATTAAACTTGTGGAAATTTAATTGTGTTAGATTTTGTATTTAATCAAGTACAAAATAAAACAAATTTGAATTTAAACAAGTTTATTGATTTTTAATGAGTCTAACAGTTTTATTTATTGTGCAGATATGGCAGTTCGCGCTTTTGTCCCAAAGCATAATATGGTCCTTAATCCAGATAATAATATCCCTGAGGCGCAGGGTTTTCGCGAAGTTTTAGATTTCCTAGCTGAGTCTAGGATTAGCTATGCTTTGTATCATAACATTCCAATTGTAATTTCATATGTACGCCAGTTTTATGATCATTTACAGGTGGACTGTACTGTCACCCCGACAGTTATCAGAACCAGAATCGCTGGCCAACCTCTAGTCTTCTCAGCAGATATGTTGCGCCAAGTGCTACAGTTGGGTTCACAGGAACAAGAAGACGGGCCTATAGACTTTCCATTGAGTATTAGGCAAGCCGCGTTTCTGAGAATGGGCTATAGTCTGGACGTTACGAAATCATCTTATATGAAAAGTGGATTGATAGGCAGTGGCGATTTCTGGTCCACGTGTTCATGGTTTGTTTTGCGCCAAAGAAGGCTGGTTTTGATTACATCGTCTCAAAGATCCAATCAGGGGTGTTTGCGATGGTGTATAATAGGAAGTTCAGCTTCTCGCAGTTGTTTTTCTCGGAATTCATCCATCAGATTACAGCTCCTGACAGAGAAAGATTCCTTCTGTATCCAAGATTTGTGATGATGTTGATAAGGCACTTCTTGCCGAATTTGCCACAATCAGATGATTCCTTTAGCGTGAATATTATGGATAAGCGCATCTTTTCTGATTGTTCCTCACATCGAGGAAGGTTAGCGGTTCCGGTGGCGCGTCCATTATTTGGAGCAATTGTAGACAGGGAATTTCAAGCCCCAGGTGATGCCAACTGGGCAGGGGTAGTTGATATTCAACCGCAGCAACAGCAACAGCAACAGCAACCGCAACGCCAACAACAGCCGCGTGCTAGGCCGCGTGATCCACGATGCCAACAGCAACAACCTGCTAGTCAAATTCAGGCATCCAGGCCTTCAACAAGTGAACAACCACAGGCACAAGAAGCAGGGTCTTCAGGTGCAGTCCCCGAATCTGAGCAGATTGCTCAGACCTTGGAGGAAATATGGTCTTCTGGTCCTAATGCAAATGAAGATGTGGCAGCAGCATTAGTGGGTGAGCTGCTTAGTCCGCCTGGAGATGAAGATGATATATTTCGTGATGTTGACGAATACGAACCAGAAAGGGCAGATGACGCATTAATATCTTCAGAATCCGAATCAGATTCAGAGGAAGTTCCTGCAGCTGCAGATCCTGAAGTTCAAATTGGAACTTATGGTTCGCGATTGATTGTCAATGAAGGTGGTTCGAGGAGGCGAGAGGCCAGGGAATCGGAGGAGTCAGATTTTGAAGAAGATGAGACTGCTCAGTTGGTGACAAGGCAATGGGCCAAACGTCACAGGTTTATGCAGGGGACTTCATCAGAGTCCGATGCACAACCTCATCCTCAAACCCAAACCCAACCCCAAGTTACAGCTCCACCATCACCGCCACCTCAGCAACATGAACCCTACATTCCCCAACCATTCAATCCTGCTCCCATTCAGTCCATCCCTTCTACATCAGCAGCCTATACCGACAATCAACGAATCATGCAACTCAAGAGTCGTGTCGACTTTCAGAACGTTCAAATCATAACTCTCACAAAAGCAGTCGGTCCCTCCTAGAGCAACTTATGAAAAATCTACAAACTCAGGGGGAGACGAGTTGTAAAGATCAGGAAGTACAGCGAAAAGATGATGATAATGAAGGCAATGATCCCGGTGCGAATAAAGAGATTGAGTCTGTAGATTTTCCTGCAGCTCAAGTTATACAAGTTCAGGGGGAGCCTAGTCAAGGCGAAGGAGAAAGGGGTGAAGCTAGTTCATCTAAACAGCCTTCAGACTTTGAGATCAGTGAGATGATTGAAGCACTCATGGATCTCGATGATGATCCACTGGATGGAGGTTTTGATTATGAAGATGAAGAGCTTGAAGAAGGAGAGTTTATTCCGTAAGAGATAGTAGATTGGCAACCTGAAGATGAAGTAGTAGCTGATGAGGATGATGAAGCTGACGAAATAGTTGTCCAGCAGAATCCTATCACTGACACTTATATGATAGATGGAAATAGAATTGTCGATGTTGACATAGTGAATGCTGCCTTGAATCCTAAGTCATCGACTGAAGAACCAGCAAGAGAGCTAAGTAACGAAGAAAAAAGGAAGCTATGGTTCAGAGCCGAAGAGAAGGAGTTAGCAATTAGGAGATCAATGAAAGTGCCTGGTACAGGGAAGCTATCTGAGCGAATCTTAAGTTGGTTCTTTGACAGAGATCTTCAACTTCTTATAATTAAAAGAAAAGACGGGCTTCAGTACATAAGGCGAACATTGAAAGCATTCAACACCCTTCCAAAGATTGAAATCACAGCGCTTGCATGCAAAGATCTGATAAATATTGGTGATGATCCTTATGCGAATGTAATTGAAAGAATAATAAGAAAGGAGGGGAGATCTAGGAAGTTTGAACGGTTGAGTCCAAGGGTCGGAAGAAGAGTCGAGGATAAGTCACGTATAGATCCTCTTACAGGCCGACCTTGGATGAGGATTCAGTACAAACCAGTGAAATGCCTGAGGAAGGTACCTTTGAAGAAAATGCCACAGAATGTCTTGCGAAATCTACATTGGTGGTATGCTGATACAGAGACCGGGGAAGCAGTCATGGAAGATTTTGAAGAAAAGGTCATCCTTAAAGTCTATGACCCGCTTCACCTGGTGAACCTATCTAAAGAAGACCTGCAGATTTTGTATAACTGTAAGATTTCCAGTGACGCACATATGGATACTGAGGCTAGTAAGTATGAAAATGTGGTCAAGGTTTGCGTCGAGAAAGGTCTGTATGCTGGTAGTGTTTTGAATCAATAATAAACCATGTTCTTAAATCAAATGTGTGAATTATTAGAAGCTATCGTCAAGGGGGAGTCTGTTGGTACATCCCGTGTGACGATAGCAGTCTAAGTTGTCTTACATTGTGATTTAGCATATGTTTGTTATATATATTATGTATGATTGATGATTATCAGTGTTTGTATGTTTGAACTTGATGTAACGTATTACAAGAAGTTCAAACATAAAGTTCAAAGATAAATCAGTCATAAGGTAATATCATAAGTTTCAAACACTTAGTTGTATATGTCAAAGGCTAGATTCGAATTGCATAAGAGGATACATTCGAATCTGTGATAGAATCGAATGAGACCTTAGATTCGAATATAGGATAGATTCGAGACTGTCATGTTGGACAGACTCGAATGGGCCTTGGGCCAGATTCGAGTCTGACCCACATCAGATTCGAATCTGGGTCTATAATTAGGGATAGACTCGAATCATTAGTAGACTTTTTGCAGAATTCGTGAGGAATTAAGCAAGAGGCGATCTCGAGTTTATCAGCTAGGTTAGTGCCGTTTCGGAGAGAATTAGTTCGTAGGATCGTTCGTGTGTCGTTCGTTCAGCGTCTAATAGTCTCCGTGTTCCGTTGGTTGAGAGTTGTCCGTCTAACCGTCAACGAGGATTCCGCACTCGTTCACGGATCCGCGTCTAGATAGATCTTGCAGT